>APFE030837976.1:159039-214836 GCA_000404065.3 Pinus taeda | reverse complement strand
AGGGATCACGTTTCATCAATTTTCAAACTGGATCCAAAACATCATGTACATGTGCATCACCCAATCTCCTTTAAACAAATAACTTCTCAGAATGCAGTAACCAGAAAATAACACCAGTAACCAAACACCAATTTAAACCCAGATCTCTTGCAGAAACAGATAAAAGACAGCTAAAATATATGTTAAGAAAGGTCCGCAACTTCACCGAAGGAAACCTGCGAATATCCGCACTTCTGCCGTGACGAGTCTGCACAACTCCGCACCTGTATTGTCTACTGTTCAGCACACCTCCGCACCGCGCCGTTCATGCGTCAAAGGGGTCCAAACTCTTTAGTAGATCTGACTTATAATGCTCCGGTTTCTCCTTGATTCAGATTCAACTATGTCTCACCAACCGATTATCATAAATTCAGATCTTGCTCTTCTTAAGATTTTCAACACTTGTGATTAGCCAAATGATCTCCTTTCCTTTTTATAGGCTAGGCCTCACTCAAAACCATGGACCAAAACCATTGAGAAACAATACCATGGACCCAATACTTGGGTTCAATTCTTTTGGATGCAATACCACGGACCAAAACCATAGGATCAAAAACGGTCGGACTAATACCATGAACCAACCATAAGATTTCCCATGTGCGTGCACTTTTCTCCGCATGAAAGTGCGTGAACTTTTCTCTGCATGAAAGTGCGTAAACTTTTCTTTGCATGAAAGGAACTTTTCTCTACATGAAAGTGCGTGAACTTTTCTCAGCATGAAAGTGCTTGAACTTTGCTGCACTATAATTTATCATCTGAGATGAGTGGGTTGCCATCAAGTACAACATATGTATCATAATGCCAACAATAATTTGGAGGAGGGATTTCCTGACACACATCTATTTGCAGTGTGCATTGTAGATGGTCACTTTGAAGACATCATACACTTCCTAACGACAGGAACTACCCCAAAAGGTTACATGTCTAGCAGAAGAAGGAGTTAGTGGTGCGCGCGATAGACTTTTCTGTCATTGTCGGGAATCTATACAAAATGGGGTCTGATGAAGTATTATGACGATATGTACCAGAGTTTGAAAGGAGTAGTATCCTCACAGACGCTCATGGGGGCACCATGGGAGGTCACTATGTAGGGAGTGCAATCGCGCAGAAGATTCTACGCGAAGGGTTGTGGTGGCCAACCCTCCATCATGATTCAAAATCTTATTGCAAGGCATGTGATGTGTGTCAAAGGACTGGCGGGCCATCGAGGAGAGATGAGCTACCTCTGAACCCACAGATGACATTACAACCCTTTGAGAAATGGGCGATAGATTTTGTGGGACCCATTCAACCCCAAGGGAAGAAGACGGGAGCGCAGTACATTATCACCGCGACTGAGTATTTGACTCGATGGGTGGAGGTATAATGTGTGAAGGATTGCACAGGTACGACCACTATGAAGTTCCTCTATGAGTATGTGTTGACGTGATTCGGGTGTCCAAAGGTTCTGATGAGCGACCATGGTACACATTTTCTGAACAAGACAATCAGCACAGTGACGGAGGAATTTTAGGTATATCACCAGAAGAGCACACCTTATCACCCACAGGCTAATGGGATGGTGGAAGCATTCAATAAGGTCCTAGAAAATGTGCTAACCAAGGTTTGCAATGCTCATCGAAGTGATTGGGACCTACACATACCTGCAGTTCTATGGGCCTATCGGACGACATGCAAAAAGTTGATTGGACAAACACCCTTTAGGCTTGTATATGGCATTGAAGTAGTGATGCCCATGGAATTCATTGTGCCTAGTCTGTGCATAGCAGCACTCACGGGTATGATGGATAGCGGAGCCTTGGAAGAGAGGCTCACACTACTAGCTGAGCTTGAGGAAGAGATATTTCTAGCTGGATTCCACCAACAAGTCCAGAAGTAGCGCGAAAAAGCATTGCATGATCAACACAAATGACCTGATTTTGTTATATTACAACAAGTTTAATAAATTTCCAGGGAAATTCAGAATGCATTAGTTAGGGCCCTATGTCATTAAGGAGATTACCGATGGTGGAGCAGTTCAATTGGTTAAACTGAATGGAGATCCCTACCAAGAAAGGTGAATCACATCCGATTGAAGCCATACACCGATGATCCGACCAGGTGACTATATGATAGTAGCATAGTCTTAGCACTCCACACGGCTAAAAGGAGGCGCGAGACTATAAACTACACTGCTTGGGTTGGGGAGCTGCGCGATTGGAGGATTGTGTGAAGTGAGGAAATGTCACAAGGTTCGTGGCAACGTGAAGGGAGCTGCGCTGCCTAGGGAGAAATCATGTAGGTCAGCCAGAAAGTGATCGTTAAATTCACTATTCATGATTTGACGGTAGAAATGCGACCAAATGGAGCGGGCGGTCGACATTTAAGATGAAATTTAAGGGTCATATCCTTAGAAATCTGCTGCCAATCTTGCATTAATGAAGTGAGTGTGGGGGGAACAGTCAGATTTGAATTCAAAATGCCCTATAAATTATAGGTGGCTACCCTATGAAAAACACTTACCATTTTGAGAATTGAGTTGTTGAGCTCTCAGGTGCACATGAACCGTGAATTCTTCGAAGCTCTGATAGCGAGTTCGACATTTGAGCAATTACCACATGTGACACAGGAGTTGTTGAATAGCGTCATGTTGGCACCTGTAGAGGTTATGGACACCGAAGCAGTGACAGGCGAGGACACTGTGTCGGAGGTTGTTAGGGAGGCAGAGGAAGTTTCCCTGGAGGTTGCAGAAGTATTAGCTGAAGTTCCCAAATCACCACGGACACCTAGACCAAATCCAACCCCAACCAAGGAAAGTGCGAAGGATAAAAAGGACAAGCAACCTTCAATACTGGTGCACGCACCGCTAAGAAGGAACCCAATGAAGGACAAGCCCACCTCACAGGAAAAGGGCAAAGCCATTAACCTAGAGCCGGAGGAGGAAGAAATTGAAGACATCCCGATGGATGATGAGGACTTGGGGATAGACGTTGAGGAAGTTGAAGTACAGGGCCCTAACCCTATCACTCGGTTGCCTGAGTACGTCCCTCCATGCAAGGGCAAGACCAAGCTGCCAAAGGAAATTGGTGAGAGCAAGGTCCCCTTGCAAACCCCTCTACTGCCGGATGAGATTGTCTTTGAAGGAACGCACTTGGGGAGGGTTTCTCTGTTAAAGATGGATTATTGGGACTTAGCTGACCATGAGAAGTTCCCACACTTGGAGACTGAGCAGTTGATGCACCACATTATTGACACAACCATCGAGATGACTACATTGGAACCATGGAAGTGGCTCAAGGGAGTAGACAAGGCAGATCTTCTCAACCTGCTATGGGTGTCGCACTACAACCTCACCCCCATTATAGTGTTGGTGATCAAGCAACTGCTATGCTTGGTGCATGATGGGTGTATGTGGTTGGAGGAGCCAATAACCATCACTGACAGATTAATCCATAGGATCACATGACTACCCTACACAAGGGAAAATCCGGCCATGATGTTTGGTGGAAAAGGTGGCGAGAAGGCCCTCATGGAGGCCATGAAGGAGAAATTTAAGCTTGTGAAGAAACCGTGAGGCTATGCCATCTCAAGTAACAGTGACCTTGTAGTCAAGGTGGCCACACAAATCTTGGCAGGAAAGGTTATGAGGAAGTGTCACACAGTTGAAGTGTCGGCACCAGTCGTTGCTCTTGCAGCCCAATGCACCGAAGGAGTCCAGTTCAATTGGGCGCACTATCTCTATGGTGAGTTCCTTATGAACTGCCGCAAGGCACAGGAGCTCAATAAGACCTTCCACTACGCGTGGCTCTTGCTTTCTATTGTGATGGTAGCATGGGAGCTACCAGAAGATAGTTAATTCCCCTTGGTCATGTCGGACCTACCAGAAGTAGCGAAGTATGCTTCGCTATGGATGATCAATGATGCTCAGCGCATCAAGGATAACAAGATATTTTGGATCTTGATGAGATGAGCATCTGAATGGCTATCAATCACAAATGCGGTTATCACCTACAGTGTTTTCCAACTTGCAGGGGTACACTGAGTTCAAGGCAGACTTCCACCATGTGTTGATCAGGGCACAGAAGTACCTTATGCAGACATGGTATGATTTGCCTTACTTGGCAACGGATGACACCATTGATGCAGTACTTGATCGCTGGCTAGCAGATTGGTGCACTACATCAGAATTGGCGGTGGGGGTGAGTAAGTCTGCCATGCAGCATAAAAAGGGGGAGGCCAAGTTCAAGATGGCATAGCTGGCCGAAAAGAGAAAGAAGGAGGCCGCTGACAAGGCCTAGGTAGAGCACGATACCACCCAATAGATAGAAAAGAAGACAGGCATAACAGAGTAGGGATCTGACAAAGGCGCAAGGTTGCCTTCACCCAACACAGGGAGGAAATGGATGAGAAGACAGAGCAACATGGTGTGGACCCATAGGCAACATCGGCCTGCATTAAGCATCCACGGGAACAAGAGAAAGGAGGGTCGAGGAAGAAATCCAAGGCCACTAAGACGTCGTTGGACCCAATCACCCTCACAGAGGGAAATTTGCATGACATTGGAGACACGGTGTGAGATGTCATCGTGGAGGTACTGCAGCAGTTTAAATAACAACAAAAACTACTATTGGGAGCCACCCAAACAGGTCTGTAAGAGTTGCAGACCTGTGCATCACAGGTTGGCACGCTGTCCACCAGCCTCACTATCAGCACTTCAGAAGCTGCCGAGATGCTGCGCGCGAAGATCTCCAGCGCGATAGTGCTTCTAGATGGAGTACTGACCACAGAGAATGAAGATGACATGCCCACTGTCAATGCCCTCAAGGGAGTGGGATTGAACTTGGTAGCGCTCCTTGGCAAGGCGCTCCACCTATTGCAGGATGGAGTGATCGCAGAGCTAAGGGCCCGTGAACATCGTGCTTTGCAAGTAATCAACGAGCAGAGGATTAATAATGAACAAATGGCCCTACAACAAGACTCTTCCATCAACACTGTGACCAAGGTAACCAACTAAAACAAGCGTATAATTCAAGTCGTGGAGGAGGCATGCCGAATGGTCCCAGAGCTAGCTATTCCTGAGGAAGAATCGATTGAGGTGCGCATCCGCAACCTTGCTACAGGGGTGCGCGACGATCACACATAAATGGCTAGGATTCAGTTGGAGTTGAACCTATAGATAATAGAATTACAGTTGAAGGCCCAACCTTCAACTCCACTAGAAGTAAAGGGGTAGCACGCAACCGCTATCACAGAGGCGATAGCGGTGGTCAACAATGTAGTAGTAGACTACACACAACTTTTCGAACAGTCATTCAGGGTCCTGACGAGTCTACAGGATGACCCTAATGTACAACAGATGGAGACAGAATCACGAGAGCTACAACAATGCTATGATGAATTAAAATGTACAGTGCAAACCATCATGCTCACATAGAGACTGGAAAAGCTGCAGGAGGCCAAGCAATTGAAAGAATAGGTAGATGCAATGCAGCATAAGGAGGCAGTACTGAAGGCATGCTTAAAGCCCTGGTTGGATGAGGCTTATGCGGTCACGACCTCTATTGAAGGAAAGCTTGCAAATCTGCAAGCAACTCAGCAGAAGCTTCAGGCTGACAGTTCAGGACCAGCGACCGAGCAGTTGATTGAGGAAGTGAAGCAGGTGGCCGCACAGTGCACTATCGAGGTTGTAGCCATATAGGTTGAGCTAGGAGGTCTTCACACCAAGATCTCTGAACCTGTAGAGTGACTCGAGGACAAGTCACCATGTTTGTGTTGGGGGCATGTTGGTAACAGGATCCCCCAAGGATAGTTTTGGGGCTAAAAGCCCATGTTTTGGGTCAATTATGTAATAAAGTTGTAAAGTCTCTGCATTTTGTGGCCGCGGAGCACGAAGTTGTCAAGAGTCATAAAGATTTTTTCTCCCTTATGTTGTAAAGTGTAAGTCGGCTGTAAAGATCCACTGATGGTCCGCAGACCATGGGATGGTATAAAAAGGAGCTAACTAAGTAAGCTCTAAGTAGTTTAGTTGTAGTTTCAAGAATGAAGTGACGAGTCTTGGTAGAGAAGTCTAAGTGTTCAAGTCTCAGTGTAGGTAGAGGCTCTGCAATTGAGTGCGCAGAGGCCTAGGGTGGAAGTCCGCAGCTTAGTGTGCAGACCCCTGCAGCTGTGTGCGCAGGGCAGATAGAGTCTGTAATAATCTGAAGATATCAATAAAGAGAAGTATTCTACAAATTTTATGTATTTATTTCCTATTAACGCATCTGGTTATATTGCGTTTTGGGTTTCATTTACAATGTTTATGTGATGCGCAAATGTATGTGATTATATTGGTTAATTGAACGCAAGTAAGAATATCATTTTACGCGGTGCTAACTATGATTGTTTAGTACGATAAATAAAACACATAAGATAACTTGGGAACCTATATAATAGGTTGTCATAGTAGTGTGAAAGTACCTAGACTACAGGTTAAGGCTACGCGAAGGTCAATCATACACTTTCGTGGGGGTACTGAAGGGCGAAATAAAGGGCTAGACTAACAGAGCCCTAAAGCTTAGTGACTTGCGCGAAAGTAGGAACAAAGGGTATAACCCAACATCATGACCATCTCAAGGTGCAGAAAATTGGTTCCAGCATTCCCCCATACTGCTTCGGGTGAGACTTCAGTCTGCTCTTTGCGGGCTGATGCCGAATGGGACAATAGTGTAGGGATTTGTTTGGCTAACTAACACTAAACCTGGGTCAAGCCCCACACATCCAACACATGTCAATAATAGATGTACTCTCATGCTTATCATTCATACTCTGTTGCTACCATGTATGTGTTTAACATGGTATCAGAGTGGGTGATTGTTAGTCTGGCTCCATTTTGAGCCATTATTTTCCTGGGAATACTGACATATCATTTAGGTCACCTTGAGCATTTGTCAGCCATGCGTTCTGTATATTCTCCCATGAAAAAATGCTTCTGCCATTATTCTTTGTGGTATCGGTTCACCAAATCGTTGCTCCTCTCTGACATGTAATAATATGCCTGATAGTTTTATTACATGTGTTTTTGGCTCTGCTCAGGTGTGGTTTCCCAGACAACAGTTGGCTCGGGGTTGTTTAATACCACCACTCAGCTCCTCAACTATCATTTTCTATAGGTCTAGTCCAGTGTAATACCTGATACCACTCATATTGCATTGTCGTTACCTCCTCTGGTGATCATACGTAACAGTGGTTATACATTGTGGTGCCATACGTTGGGTTTACATTGCCACCCCCACTCGTTGAGTTTTGCGCTACAAGGCTCCCATATACCAATGCTGTATATACACTGCGTCCCAGTCATTGTAGATTTCTACGATAACTTTTTAGATTTTCTTAGATGAACCTCAAGGTGGAAAATTATGTTGTCTGGCGCCGTTAGAACAGTTGAACAGAGGTGCATGAGATGGTGGTCTATGAGAATGTTGGTTGTGGTGCGACCAACGTGGAGACGCTGCCTAGAGGTGCTGCATGAATGGTAATAGTGCTCTATGTTAACACCATATCATTGACGCTCTTAAAGGCTGACCACCACACATTAAATGTTGTCCATATAAACTTCTGTTAGTTACTTTGACATCACCAAAGCTCTTCTTCTTATCGTCATCATATCTATTGTTCTCCCTTTTGTTCTTCTTTCCAGATCCCTGGTAGCATCTCAAAAAAAATGTTGGTTCAATATCCTTCTCATTGAGAATAGGGTCATAACCAAAAAGTTCCTGTTTATTAAAACAATACCCTGTACCCAGATAGACAGGCCCTTCGATACCATTGAAACCTCTCAAGGTGATATCAAAGAACATAGTGTTGAGATTTCAATATCGATCAATACCATCAAATCTTTGAGGGAACTATACATAACAAGTTTTATCTTGAGAGAAGGATCCATTAGAAAACACATCACCTCATGAATAGCTTCGTTGTTGTTTATATAATGATCACAGTCAAGGTTCAATAGAAAAGGGCCATTTGTGAGGACAACAGAAACTAGGACCAACACATTCATTGCACCAGCTTTCTTGTGATGTTGAAAACCAGGCCTCTTTTCACGGGATACATAAACTAACCGGGGTAATTCATTTCCATCATTGTCAAATCCCCCACTGTGACCTAAGAATACCTGGATCATCCGAGGATGGTCTCTAGTGTTGTCACACCATGAACTGATGCACATGATGCCTCTCCAACAGTGAATAATCCAGGTATAACGACATCAGGGTTATCGCCTATGATATTCACAAACCATCAAGATAGGGAATCAAATAATTGAGTTGCAGGGAGCCCACTTGTTAGCTGAGTTTGGAAGCTTGGCGTTATTTTGAGTCAGTTAGGATTCCTATGGATTTCTCAGATTCTTGTTCTTTGCTCTATTTATGTTGTGGGTTGATTGTGTTATGAATTCAAGATGGCTTAAATTCAACAATAGTTTGCATCATTGGAGAACGTCATACAAAATAATTGTTATTTGGTATTAGTACTGAAGACATGTCTGGATGGAAGTTGAAATTCAAAATAGGTAAAGTTGAAATGGTTTATATATATGTAGCATTGAAAACTCCTATAATGTGCAGTGTTTAAGTCTTGTTGCTTGCTCCATTTCAAGGGATTTTTGTGGCAGTAACCTCCCCATTTTATTCAGTGTGTCAAGTCTATTAGTGTTGTTAAAGATAGGTGAATGCAACAATTTTGGACACCAGTGGTCCATGTTTCTAATTCTTATAGTTTATTGAAGAAGGGAATAAAATTCAACAACACAATTCAACACACTTCGCTAGTTTGGAAAATGGATAAAATTGGTGAAGTATTAGAGTTTCTAAATAATTTAACACTCCACAGTTCATGGTAGAGTTAAAATCAGCAAAGATACTATATTTGATATTAGAACTTGTCTGCAAAATGCACAGGAGAATATTGAGTTTTTGCAACTTGAGACAAAGTTACAACAAGAAGAGCTACAACAACGTAAGCATCATTATGTTCAGAAAAAATTGTTGTTTCAGATTGAGATAGACTCCCATCAACAACAATAATATAAATTTGAGGTTGATTAAGATTCAATGACTAGTTTAAGAGCAGATTTACATGCAAATGCAAAAATTCAGTCTACACTTCCTAAGTCAGTCATCAAACCTTGGGAAGAGCTTGTCCATAACAAACATAGAACATGTCTTGGATATGATAAGGAGGTTTCCTTTCATATTCCAGATTACTCAAAACCCATCAAATTTCAGAGTGTTGGGTTTCTTCACGATAGTTCACCTTCAGTTGTTTCAGATTTTGTTCCTTTTCCATAGCAGCGACAACAAAATGTTAAATGCCAACATTGTGACTGAGTTGGCCATGTGAAATATCACTGTTTTGATCTTCATCCATGTAACCATTGTCATAAAAGCAGTCATTCTTCAAACAGATGCTTCAAAAACAAGCCTCTTGCAAGAACAAAGATTCATCTTAGATGGATTGTTTCTTAGCAATGGGAATCAACAACGAAGAAGATATTTCAGTCATATGTCCGAACTTGTTCTAAAGTATTGAACAATATTGAAAAATATTGAACAATATTGCAGTTGAGTTTTTTCCATCATCTTACCTTGTTTTTGGTAGGGGGGAATGATGGTCATCTACAAGCTTCAAATCCACATCAAGAGAGCTTGAGCCACAACCTGCCATACCAGATTCAGAGTTGTAGCCAGAGACAAAGATGCCCTTGAGCATGCCTTCAATTGGTGATGCCTCTCCAAAGAATTGGGGACACTTCCTCTAGCAAAAGACTTCAGCTTCTTGCTAGTTTAGGAAGGGTTCTAGGAATTGCATTAAGCATTCTAGAGTTGTTGGTCATCCTTACACCGTCACAAATTGAGACCTCCCTTTTTAGGTTGAGGTTCTACCTTTTATGCGGGGTGAGACATCCCTTTCATGGTTGAAGGTTTCCCTCTTCAAAACATCATGAGCACTTCCTCTAGCAGAATACCTCACCTTCTTGCCAGACCTGGAAGAGTTATGGGAACTGCACTAAGCATTCTAGTGTTGGTGGTCATCCTTAAACCACCTCCCTTGATACCAACATTTCAGAGAGCACATTTAGCCTAGTGCTGCCATGCATTTTTTCATGTTTTTTATTACAACTCTCTTCTTTGGCTCATACATAACCCTTCAGATTAAGGGGGGGAATGTTGGACACCTAATCCTCTAAGGGTTGGTGTGGAAGCTTAACAGCCAAAGGGAGTCCAAGAGACCTCTTGGAATAGGAATCCAAGGGTCACACCATGTACTATAAATGTATATCATGTCAATAATAGATGTACTCTCATGCTTATCATTCATACTTTGTTGCTGCCATGTATGTGTTTAACAATTGTATTATTAACCCATTAGTTTGAAATGGAAATGCCACTCGAAACATCGTGGAGCTATTCCTTCTTATGTGCTAACTTGCTAATTTTAAATATGGAATGTCACTAGTCATATGCCAATGTATTTTCTTCTTGTAGTGGTAACTCGTCAATTTTAAATATACATGCACAACAAATCTGTCGATGTTATTTCAACACTTGGATCTAACCTATTCTTTGATTCCTTTAGGAAATGATATTATTATGGCATAGAAGACTAAGTAGGCACTATTACTTAGGATTTATTGAAAAAGTAAGAAGCATATGAATTGAGAAAGGAGAAAGAGAGGATGTCAATTACATCCTTAAATAATTCATGATATAGACCACACTTCATTATTCATTTTTGTGTAGTCTCAACATGTGGACAAATAATTTTTACCTTGTCGTGGTTGCATTGATCCTACATCCACCAACAAGTGGTTGCATTATTATATGCACTTATAAAAATGTATAAGACATTGGGCAACATCTCTTCTTTTTACCATTTTTTCTCGAATGAAGATATATAGTGAGAAGTATCTTCTTCACATGAATCTAATGCCACTTGTGGGCACAAGGATGCAATCCATTCATCAAGGGTTTCCAAATTTTTTACTTTTTCTCAACTCCAAGATCTAACCAAGAAGTTATGGCCTTTGAAGGTTCCTTGAGATTCTTTACTTGATATGTCACTATGCCTACTTGAAATTCCCTGCTATATGGAACCACACATGTTGGACAACATGCCATTGTACGGTGACACATCAACAAGTGTATAAATGATCACTAGGTTTCACATTTTTCAAAGCAATTCTCCACTCCTTGGCTTATTTCATCCTAAGAAAACTTTCTCTATTATGGCGTATCATATGCTTGAACATTTTATCCAGTGCGACATTTCGCACCATAAATTTTTATGCCACAATGTATTGCATTGGAGAAAGTTTTCCTCCTCATAATAAATGAATCATTTATTTTTTTTCACATCATAAGAAAGCTTTCTTTCTCCTGACATATCACACCATAAATTTTTATGGTGTGATATGTCACATCACACCATAAATTGTTATGGTGTGATATTTCACATCACACCAAATTTTCTTTCATATGACAAACATATATCCTCCTCCTCCTCCTTTCTTTCCTTCCTTCTTCTTCTCCTCCTTCCTTCCTCCTTCTGAATATTACCGCCGACCAGATACTGATGCATTTTGATTAAACAAAGCATTTAACAGAATTTGTTAGGCAATTTCTTCGTCAGTGCATTTTCAAATCTTGTCACCACCAACCAACTACCTGACCCCAGGTATCACATTGATTAGACCTAAGAATTTAGTCAAATTTCTTAGTAATTTCCTTGTCACTCCATTAATGTAATGATAGCTTCACGTTCTTGGATGCCGCAATGCTCACAAGTTGTAAAGAAAGTGGTTTTATTTTCCTGGAAAAAGAACACAGTCACCCCGATTTGACCTATCTTGTCATCATGTATTTGTGGTATGTGGACATACTTTAATGTTCACAAAAGCCATTGGATATTACGATGATGTATTCCCATGTTCACAAAGTCATTGGATATTACGATGCGAAAATTCGGCAAATAAAATTTTAATGATTTAAAAAAAAATGTTATTATATTTTTAGTTATCAGTTCACATTGATGTTAATTTTAAATCTACAATTGTATAGAGGAATCAAATCTA
Organism: Pinus taeda; assembly: GCA_000404065.3. Taxonomy (NCBI): domain Eukaryota; kingdom Viridiplantae; phylum Streptophyta; class Pinopsida; order Pinales; family Pinaceae; genus Pinus; species Pinus taeda. The sequence goes on along the minus strand of APFE030837976.1, from coordinate 202,709 downwards.
AATCAAATCTCTTTTCATTTTAAAAGAGATTTGCATCTCAATAGGTATGATCCTTCTTAGCACTTCGTAGATCAGGAGTTAAGATGGATCTAGGCTACTAGTCCGTAAAAGGGCAACCTCTCACTTCAACTAAATACTTATGGGTCTTGGGCCTCTTAGTCATGCAAAATCAATTTTGCTAAAAATTTAACTACTTAACATAATATATATATATATATATATATAATAATAATATATATATATATATATATATATATATATATATATATACTCTTAAATCTGTATATGGTTATTAATTAAATTTAAAAATAAGGTTTTGAAAATTATTATTTAAATATTTTTTCAATGTAACATGCATATTATGATTAAAATCTTTATTTATTTATTTAAAAAATTGTAATTATCAATAAAACAAATCAAACAAAATTAAATTTAGCTATCTTTATTTTTATTATTATTATTATTATTATTATTAGCTTCTTTTCTTCTCCTTAAAACCCTAATTTCATTCATTTATAAAATCATTCAAAATTACATTATGCATATACACCCTTAAGTGTATGTATTTCCAGAGAAAGTTTTGACTGTTTGTAATTTGAGTTAGCATGTTTCTTCTTAATACATTTTTCCTACTTTACCTTAGAATTTTCAGAAAAAGCTATATAGATAATATTACTGCAAAAATTGGTTTTCACCCTTATTAGAAAAAAATGCATATGGATGGTAGGATTCAATGCATCTTTTATGTGAAGTGTTTATACAAAAATTAAAGCCTTTTAGCCTGTATTGTTTGTTCTATGTATAAACTGTGATAGTACTTATAATTGGAATATTCACCTTTTAGATATGCCAAAAGTCTTGATCCGTAATCAAATCTGATTTGGAAAGCCTACAACCAACCCATTTAACTCTCTATTTAACTTTTATATTTTGACTAACATTATATTTTAACATTTCATAATAAAATCTCCCCATAATAAAGTGATATTATTTTTTTCTATTTAATATTTCTTGATTTAACTCTCGAGGACCACTCCAATATCTAATCCATATTAGAACCACTTCAATATCTAATCCATATTAGACAGTGAAACAATCAACATAATTACCTTAAAAAATTATCCCAAAACTAAAACAAATTTTTAAAACAAATTTTGATTCAACAAATCGTGATTAATGCTCCTCACCTTACAATGCAAATGTTTGTCGAGCGCAGTTTGTAAAATAATATCAGCAAACTTTAATGGAAAGAATTTGGTAAGAGTTTTAGGAAACTGGTTTAACATAGGTGCATGGCTTTTTTCTTGAGTTTGAAGAGGTTTTGATTTACACAGATCAAGTTTGGTAATAGTTTTAGGAAACTGGGTTAACATGGCACATGGAATTTTTCTTGAGTTCAAAGAGGTTTCCATTTACACGGATCAAGTTTGGTAAGAGTTTTAGGAAACTAGGTTAACATGGTGCATGACTTTTTTCTTGAGTTCGAAGAGGTTTCCATTTACACAAATAAAGTTTGTTAAGAGTTTTAGGAAACTGGGTTAACATGGTGCATGTATTTTTTCTTGAGTTCAAAGAGGTCTCCATTTACACAGATCAAGTTTGTCTCACAAGATATTTAAATAAAATTTGTAGTATAAAATGATATGATTTTCCCATATTTTTGGATGATTTTTGAATTTTATGTTTGAATAACATAGTTTAGGAGATCTTAATACACTCCATAGAAAAATGTTAGGCCCTGCAATAGATGACAAATATAATAGCATGGAAAAAAATAGATAAACAATATAATTTTATTTTAAAATGAGATATATATTATTTAAGAAAACAAAACTCATTTTAAATTATTAAAAAATCATATTATTAAACAAAAATACATTTTTTTAAATTAAACCATATTTTAAAGTAACTCATGCAATAAACTTAATGACTTTACAATAAAGCGTAAATTTCTATTCTCAATTAACCAAGAGAACTTAACCAATTAACCAAGAGAACCTTTATTCATATCTAAAGCCAAAGTGGTTCCCGAGCTAATTGTATTTAGTGAGACTTTTTGGAAACTTTTTCAGTAGGTTTTTCCAGTCTAATTTCTCTAAAACTCGATGGGAATTTATTGAAATCAGAAGTTTGATGGGTAACCCATACACAATCAAAGTGCCTAAGGGTTTTGGTTTTTCAGGGTGTTGAATCCATATATACAGCCCAAACACCAGTTTAAATAACACAAATCAAGATTTCACCTCAAAATTTTCCACCAGATTCCAGCACCGAAAAGTCCAAAAAATCGCACTAAAAACAACTCCCTTTCCAAGTCCTTTCCTCTATGTCAAACGGGTATTTTAATCACCCACTTTTCGAAGATAAACATCATATATGATTTTTTCACCCGATTTTAAACCTCATATATATGTTTTCTAGGATTAAGATATATATATATTATATATATATATATATATATATATATATATATATATATATATATATATATATATCTATATATCTTATATATATATATATATATATATATAATATATATATAATATATATATATATCATTATATGGTGCTTCTCCTATGATGCTTTTGATGAATGTTACAATTGAAATAATGTTGTGTGTGTGTGTGTGTGTGTGTGTGTGTGTGTGTGTGTGTGTGTGTGTGTTGTGTGTGTGTATTGTTTTTATTAGTTTTGTCTGCCTTATGATGTCTTTGATGTATGTTACAATTATGATGCCTTTGATGTATGTTACAATTGAAATTTATAGTGGTGTTTGGGCAATTGAAATTTATAAGTTTGGGTATTAACCTTTTTTAAATGAGATGACTAACAAGTTTGGAGAAAATTGACATTGTAGTTATAAAATACTTTATTAATTTCATTTTATATTTTGACAATGTAGTTGTAATGTAATTTATTTTATTAAAAATTAATTAAAGAGGTAGATTTGTATAAAGAAATTATTCATTGAAAATTTTACAAGGAAATGATTGTATTAGTATGAAGAATTGAATGCATTGTATGTGGAGTATGTTTAGGAGTTATAGAGGTTTTAAAACATGATCAAATGGTAAGAAATTGATGGATCATCTATTATATTCATGAAATTACAAGTGAGAATGGATGTTTCTTGGTATGATTTTGTAAAAATATAATCAATGATGTTGTTGCAAGCTAGTTGGTTCAATGTCCAAGCCATAAAATCTAACATGAATGAAATATTACTAGCATAATTCAAAGACACCATATAAAAAATGCAACCTAAATTGGAGAAAATGATGAGATTGAGGAGGATTGATGATAATGCAGACAAAGTTGTTGTTTGGTATGTAAACCAAAGATGTTGCATTTAGGGTAGAAACATTTGTCTAGAAATGTGAGTTGAGCTAGATAAAGTGACACCCTAAAAAAACAAACTACACATAAAATCAACTCGACGTAGTTAGATTGTTGCGAAGTTCTATGAAATAAGAGAATGCCACAACAACCACTTAAACTGGTACTGGAAAAAGTTACATAGATGATGCTATATGAACTTCTAGATGGTTTGCTTGGTGGTATGGATGTCAAATAGATCTATTTTTGTATAAACACAAGTTGAAGTTGTTATTCCCTTTAGGAGTCTTCATGATCTTCAAAGAGGATAACTAAGTCATCTTGATTGTGAAATGGAGATTATTATACAATCCAAGAAAAAAAGAGAGCCCATGTATGAAGTTGGCATCAATTAAAAGAATTTGGATAAAGCACAACCCTTATACTTCTTATAATATTTTACATGTGTTATCTTAAATTATTAAATTTTAACTTAGAACCCCATATAAAATATATTGACATTGTTTCATCCCTTGAACTTAATTGAATTTTAAATGTGATTGATCTTGTAATTTTTCAATGTTATTTTTTACTTGTTAGTGTTATAGCTTGTTTCTACCCATTTATTTTATTATGACTTGAAATCATTCCACATTCTAGGCATTGTTTTTTATGCATCAATGTTGATTTTTGTTGTATTATCAACCCATTAATTTGAAATGGAAAGGATACTCCAAACATCGTGGAGCTATTCCTTCTTATGTGTTAACTTGCTAATTTTAAATATGGAATGTCACTAGTAATATGCCAATGTATTTTCTTCTTGTAGTGGTAACTCGACAATTTTAAATATACATGCACATCAAATATGTCGATGTTATTTCAACACTTGATCTAACCTATTCTTTGATTCCTTTAGGAAATGATATTATTGTGGCATAGAAGACTAAGTAGGCACTATTACTTAGGATTTATTAAAAAAATAAGAAGCATATGAATTGAGAAAGGAGAAAGAGAGGATGCCAATAACATTGTTAAATAATTCATGATATAGACCACACTTCGTTATTCATTTTTGTGTAGTCTCAACATGTGGACAAACATTTTTTACCTTGTTGTGGTTGCATTGATCCTACATCCACCCACAAGTGGTTGCATTATTATATGCACTTATCAAAATGTATAAGACATTGGGAAACATCTATTCTTTTTACCATTTTTTCTCGAATGAAGATATATAGTGAGAATTATCGAATGTAATTGGTTTTTACAAGAGCTCATGAGAGTTTTCTTGTACCTAACCGAAAGAGATGCATTCATCTCAAAAAGGGATATTGATCAAAATTGGATCCTCACAAGAAAAAAATTCGTTGTAAACTTTGTAATAAGCATTTAATTGAGTTTTTGGCATGTCACATACCCAACCCCTAAACTCTATTAGGAAGGTGAGATAATCAAATTTTTCCTCTGAATCATCTTTCTTCACATGAGTCTAAAGCCACTTATGGGCTGATCCAGGTGGATATTGGTGGCCACCTGCCAAGCCCACCTAGCCCCTCACCATTGTTCCTTTCATCTTTTCAGTTTCTTTAATTGTAGCACAACTTACTATTTTTAGCAGTTTTTCGGGCCCTGAACTTCCGGAGTCATTTTGAGGCCCTAAACAACGTTTTTTTTAGAAAAATGGGAGCAACATGGGTCCATGGACTGATGTTGCTCTTCCCAAAGTTGTAGTTCTCAGATAGATATTTCTAACAAGATAATGTACGCATCAAAAGGAGATCGTATGCCAAAGTTACGACCCCAGGAAGTTGATGTACCAATTTACCCAAATAGGGCCCACAGTTTGGCGTTTCATATTCTAGGGTTAGGTTTTTGGAAGTTTAGGGTTTTCCATTGTTTTTGAACAATAAACAGGCCTTCGAGCCTCATTGTAACACAGTCCAGAGGCATGTAGCCGCCACATCTCTTCTCAGAGATAAGATACCATCGCCCTAGCTGGTTTATTTCCATTTCTATTTGTAAGAATATTTTAGTATTTTACAGTAATAAAATGAAGTATTATTTCCACTGCGTATCTATGTTTATGGTTATCTCTATAATTTTTTGCATTCCTGTTTAAATCCATATTAGTGGTATCAAAGCGGTCTACTTTTTCTCTGTTTTCTTTGCATGTCCCCAACGAGGTTGGGATATAAGGAGTTAGGTCTTGAACTGGTCAAACCTTTTCAAGACCAACCTCGCAAATCCCGACGGCCTCCCATGGCAGATGAAAAGAAAGACGAGGGGGTATGAGATCCTATCAAAATATTGCTCAAAGAGGCCCATGAGCGACAAAGGAATGTGATGATGGACAACTTTGCTCAGATCCTTTAGCGGCTACCTAGAAGCGACGCATCGGCTTCGAGCAGCTCCTCTGGAAATGCCATGCCCTTTAAGGTACAAGTTAATTTGGAAATCCCCATCTTCGAGGGTCAAATAGACGCAGATGCCGTAGATAAATGGTGAAATATACTAGAGGGTTATTTTTCTGTTCATGATTTTTCCAGTCGGGAAAAGATTATTTTTTCTCTTCTCAAAGCAGGCCCCCACGTCAAGGACTAGTGGGAAACCTACTGCGAGTTGAAGGATGAAAGTACAAGCTCACTATTTTCAGCCGCACTCACTTAGGATTCATTCCGGGATGTCATCAAGGAGCAGTACTACCATATCAGAAGCTATGAGGATCAATACATAAAGTGGACCATGCTGCGGCAAGGAAGGGACCAAGACGTGCCAGAGTTTACCAATATTTTCCATACCCTTCACACAAAGTTGGGTATCAAAGATTCAGAGCAGAATTTGGTACTCAAATACCATGGCTGCCTGCACAAGTACATCTAGGAAGAAATAGAATTCCTGAACATCCCCTCGCTCGGCATGGCATACCGATATGGCATCAAGGTCGAGAAAAAGTTTAAAAAGAAGAAGTGAGACTTTGGATATGCGAATTCGAAGCAAGGGAAAGGTTCCCCCAAACTGTAGAACAAAGGACAAAGCTAAGGTGGGATGGCCCAAGACAACTTGCCAAAGCTGCAAGTAAAGAACAACGTCGTGAAGCCGAAAAAGGACATGGGAACGTGGTGCGAGTTCCATAAGAGCTCCACTCACAACACAAGTGAGTGTCGAGCCAAGCAGTCATTGGTGGCCGAGCTAAAGGTTTCTGAATTAGATGCATGTTTCGACTCTGAGTCAGAACCCGACAAGGGGAATGATAAAGGCAAGCAGATTATTGATGTGGAGCCCAACGCCATCGTTGCCACCACAAAGATACAGAAGGAGGAACCCGAAGATCCAGAGGAGGAGGAGTGTCTCTTTCACTCCCAGATGTGGGTAAAGGGCTCCCCATTATAGTTTATTGTCGACAGCGGGAACCAAAAGAACATCATTTCGGCAGAGGTTGTGAAGTGGTTGGGCTTACTGACCACAACACATCCACAACCGTACACCATCGGGTGGCTTCACGAAGGATGGGATCTTCGCGTGAGCCAATAGTGTCGCCTTCCATACAACATCAAGCCCTTCATGGATGAGGTATTGTGTGACATTGCTCCCCTTGAAGTTTGTGATGTATTATTAGGACAACCATACTTGTGGAAGCGACATGCTGTGTATGAATCAAGGCCCTGTGTTGTTATTGTTACATTGGGAAATAAGTTGTACAAGATATCGGAGGTAGCACCACCTACCGTCATCTCTTTGGTTACTGTAAAACAATGTAGTAAGCTCATTTCCAAAGCCGGGAAATTTATTTTCTTGATGATATGCCCTCAAGAAAAGAAGAAGACAGTGGCCACGACCTCCAGACAGGGCCCCTTTGCATGACAACTAAAGATGGACAAGGTTGTGGAGGAGTACGAGGACATCTTAACCTCCCCCGCAGGGGTTCCTCTGCACTGTCAAGTCAATCACTTCATCGATCTGACCCCAGGTGCATGGCTGCCCCAATGGACCAATCTATCGGCACTCTGTTCTAGAGAAAGATGAAATCAAGAGGCAGATTCTGGAGCTGCTGCAGAAAGGTCACATCCATCCGCGTTCATGACCCTGTGGGAGCCCTATCGTGTTGGTACAGAAGAAGGATGGGACTTGGAGACTCTGTATTAACCATCGGGCACTGAACAAGATCACTGTCCATAATAGGTACCCAATCCCATGGATTGATAACCTCCTAGACCAACTAAAGGGGGAAAAATATTTCAGCAAGATCGATCTGAAGTCAAGATATCACCAGGTACCAATCAAACTCTCTGATGTGTGGAAGACTTCCTTCAAAGCCAAGGAGGGCCTTTTCGAATGGTTGGTTATGCCTTTTGGATTGACGAATGCTCTTGCAACCTTCATGAGACTAATGGATGACATCTTGTAGCCATTCATCAACTCATTTGTAGTGGTATACTTGGATGACATCCTAATCTTCAGCCAAAGTTGGGAAGAGCACCTCCACCACATCCGACAGGTTCTCCAAACACTTTGGCAACACAAGCTATGTGCCAATTTGGAGAAATGCACTTTTAGCATGACCCAGGTTTAGTATTTGGGATACATTATTTATGAACAGGGGGTGCATGTGGATCCAGCCAAGGTCGAAGTCATTCGGGATTGGCCATCTCCAACCACTCTGATAGAGCTCCGCAGCTTTATAGGTCTTACCAACTTCTACCACAGGTTCATGTTGGGGTTTTCTCATATCACTTGGCCCTTGAGTCGAGTCACCAAGGGAGGAGCGAAAGCAAAATTATTTTGGTCTGAATCTCAACAGAAGGCATTCACAGAGTTGAAAGATCACCTCTGCACGGCACCCGTGCTCATATTACTAGACTTGCAATAACCATTTGAGGTCAAGACAGATGCCTTTGACTATGCTATTGGGGCAGTCCTTACTCAACATGGGAATCCAATGGCATATCACAGTGAGACACTTTCAAACACAGTCTGGAAGTATCCCACTTATGACAAAGATATGTATTCCATTGTGCAGGCCTGTCGACAATGGAAGCATTACATTTTGGGGAAGGAAATGGTCATCCACACAGACCACCGACCCCTACAGTTTATGCAGACCCAAGTGAAATTGCAGAATGATCGCCATCAGAAGTGGTCCACATACCTGCAACAATTCCATTTGAATATCAAGTATAAGAAGGGCAACACTAATAATTTTGCAGATTGCCTCAGTCAACCACCGATCATGGCGTTAACCATCGTGCTCAACTCTTGTGGGCATGAGACTTCTGATTGGCCACTTCTCTACAAAAGCAACCCAGAATTTGGCCACACATCCCAGACACTCTTGGAGGGTCAGCATGTTCCAGATTTTGACCTCCAGGATACTCTATTATGCTACCTGGGTCACCTTTGTGTTCCTTCAAGCGAGCATGCCAAGATGATTTGGGAAGCAGACTACAGTCAGGCTGTTGGGCATTTCGGGGTCAAGAAAATGGTGGCAGTACTGCAGAAGTATTTCTATTGGCTGAATCTTCGACAGGATGTCAAGAAGTACATCAGATCATGCACTGCCTGCACCATTTCCAAACTGACCTTTATGAAGCAAGGCCTCTATACCCCGCTGCCTACCCCTAGTTGGCCTTGGGAATCCATCTCCATGGATTACATGTCAAGCCTTCCTTCCACTAAGCATGGAAACAGCTGTGTTTTTGTGGTCGTCGACAGGTTCTCAAAGATGGCCATTATGGCGGCCTGCAAGAAGAATATCACAGTAGAAGCCACTACTAAACTCTTCTTTGAACGAGTGTGCGTATACTTTGGGATCCCACAGTCTATCATCTCAAATCAGGATAGCAGGTTCCTTAGTACATTTTGGTCCAGTCTCTGGTTGATGCTGGACACCAAAATCACTAAGCCAATAGCCTTCCATCCTCAAACTGATGGCCAGATAGAGGTTTTCAACAAGATGATCTCACACATTCTGTGCATGTACAACTCAAAGCATCCACGCACATGGGACGAGAGCCTCCCTTATGTTCAGCATAGCTACAACCGGGCTCTCCACAACTCGATTGGCCACAACCCTTTTCAGGTGGCCTTGGGATTCCAGCCATTATGTCCCATTGATGTGGCCATGCCATTTGTAGTTACTCACATAGATTCAGCTCATCTCTAGTCCGAAACAGATAAGGAAACCAGCTTCATTGAGCACATCCAACATATTCGCCAATAGATCCATGACATTCTGGAGAAATCAAATGCCAAGTACAAGCAACGACATGGTCAACATCGGGTGTCACACAAGTTTCAGGTGGGCAACAAATTCTGGTTGCATTTGCAAAAGGATCGCCTTATTGGAGCCTATCGGAAACTCAGACCACTCCGATACGGTCCTTACACCATTACCAAGGCTGTGGGAGACAATGCATTTGAGCTCAGCGTTCCCCCATTCCTTGGCCTGCACCCAGTGTTCAATGTGGACTGCCTTCGAACATACTTTCCACCATTACTAGACACATCCAACATTGCAGAACAGCTCACACCCACAGAGTTAAATCCAGATTGCATAGAACAAGCTGCAACTGATCGGATCATGGACACATAGATCAATCACACTCACTGACAGAATATCCAACTGTATTGAGTTGTCAAAGCGGGCCAACTCCTTCATCAGGGAAAGTGGCTCACCAGAGACCAAGTTTAGCAGAAGTTTCCTCATCTCATGGAGGAACTCAACGCAATGGGGATCGTTGCTTCCTAAGGGGGGAGGAATGGTCCAGGTGGATATTGGTGGCCACCTGCCAAGCCCACCTAAACCCCCACCATTGTTTCTTTCATCTTTTTAGTTTCCTTAATTGTAGCATAATTTACTATTTTTAGCATTTTTTCGGGTCCTGAACTTCCAGAGCCGTTTTGAGGCCCTAAACGACGTTTTTTTAGGAAAAATGGGAGCAACATGGGTCCATGGACTAATGTTGCTCTTCCCAAAGTTGTAGTTCTCGGATAGATCTTTCTAACAAGACACTGTACACGTCAAACAGAGATTGTATGCCAAAGTTATGACCCCGGGAAGTTGATGTACCAATTTACCCTAATCAGGCCCACAGTTTGGCGTTTCATCTTCTAGGGTTAGGTTTTTTGATGTTTAGGGTTTTCCATTGTTTCTCAACAATAAATAGGCCTTTGAGCCTCATTGTAACACAATTCAAAGGCATGTAGCTACCACAACTCTTCTCAGAGATAAGCTACCATCGCCTTAGCTGGTTTATTTCCATTTCTATTTGTAAGCATATTTCAGTATTTTATAGTAATGAAATGAAGTATTATTTCCACTGCATATCTTTGTTTATGGTTATCTCTATAATTTGTTGTGCTCCTGCTTAAATCCGAATAATGGGAACATGGATGCAATCCATTCATCAATGGTTTCCAAATTTTTTACTCGCTCAACTCCAAAATTTAACCAAGAAGTTATGCCTTTTAAGGTTCCTTGGGATTCTTTACTTGATATGTCACTATGCCTACCTGACATTCTGTCCTATACGACACCACACAAGTTGGCTAATATGGCATTGTATGGTGATGCATTAGCAAGTGTATAAACGATCACTAGGTTTCACAGTTTTCAAAGAAATTCTCCACTCTTTGGCTTATTTCATCCTTAAAAACTTGCTCTATTATGGTGTATCACATCCTTGAACATTTTATCCAGTGTGACATTTTGCACCATAAATTTTTATGCCGCAATGTATTGCATTGGAGAAAGTTTTCCTCGCCATAATAAATGCATCATTTCTCTCTTTTCACATCATAAGAAAGCTTTATTTCTAGTGACATATCACACCATAAATTTTTATGGTGTGATATGTCACATCACACCAAGTTTTCTTTCTTGTGACAAACGTATTTCCTCCTCCTCCTCCTTCCATCCTTCTTCTTTTTGTTAGAAAATTATATATTACAGAGCAATGGAACACATAAAAATATTGTAGAAATATAAACACAGAAAACACATAAAACAAGAGAGACACAAATATACATGGTTCACCCAGTTTGGGCTACGTCCATGGAGAAACAATCAGTCCTTCGATTTATATTATCCAGCAAACTAAAGAGATACAACCTACAGAAAATCCACTGTAACTCCCTCTTCGCTCTCAATCTCCTCTTTCTTGACCTTACTCAGAATACATATCTTCTCTTCTACATAGACACAATATAATTCCCTCATATATAGTGAGGGGTTGTTTTCTAGGACCAAAAACCCTAAATTAAACATAACTTCTACCATCAGATCTAAGCCTAATGAATGGCCCAGATTGACTACAAAATTAAGACATTTTACAAGGCAATTTTACATCTATTCTTAGCTTCGGGGGTGCTACCCTCGATCCCCTCGCCAGGGGGGGGCTCCCAAAAATTCGCAGCCACCCCCTTGGACACCCCCCCCCAAACAACGAATATTTTACGGGTGGCGTTGCCACCCCATTTCAAACTGGGGTCCAATGCGCCGATACCTTTGAATACAGAAGATAATCAAGCTCCACACCCAACAATCTCCCAGTTGGATACTAATTATAGCAACTCTACCGCTGCTTCATTTGCTGGAAAATGACTCCACTTTGGACCTGGCTATTTCTCATCTCCTTCATCATACTTGAAGACCAATTGAAACTAAGTAGATTCTCAGTTTATCCCTGGTTACAACTTTTGTTAACATATATGCAGGATTTGGGCTAGTGTGTACCTTTTCTAGCTTCAACTGTCCATCTTCCGATGCTGACCGCATGAAATGGTACTTGAGCTATATATGCTTAGTCTTGGAATGAAATGCAAAGTTCTTTGCAAGATGTATGGAACTATGGTTGTCACTGTATAACCTGCCCAACTCTTACTTCTTACCCAATTCATCCAGAAACCTTTGTAACCAAATCATTTCTTTACTAGCCTTTGTAGCAGCAACATACTCTACTTTTGTTGTTGAGAGTGCAAGAACACTTTGTAGTTTTGAGACCCAATTGACAGTTGTTCCACCTACAGTAAACACATACCATGTTGTGCTCCTTCTGTTATCTCTATCACCCACCATATTTGCATCAACATATCCTTGTAGAGCAATGTTTGAACCACCAAAGCATAATGCTTGATTTTTGGTACCTCTCAAATACCTGAGAATCCACTTCACTGCTATGCAATGTTCTTTTCATGGATTGTTCATGTACTTGCTTACAACTCCCACTGCATGTGCAATATAAGGCCTTGTGCAGACCATTGCATAAATTAATATTCCAACTGCTGATGCATATGGAACTTTAGACATATGAGCCATTTCTTCTTGAGTCTTCAGACACTCCTCCTTACTTAATTTGAAATGGCTAGCCAAAGGTATACTAATTAGTTTTTCATTCTGCATATTATACCTTTTCAACACCTTTTCTATGTACTCACTTTGAGACAATGTTAATTTGTGATTCTTCCTGTCTCTAGTTATTCTCATACCAGGGATTTGTTTTGCAACACCCAAATCCTTTATTGCAAATGAGTTTGTCAATTTTTTTTTGAGCACATTTATTTCCTACATGTTAGAACCAACAATAAGCATGTCATCTACATACAATAAAAATATAATATAGTTTCCATCATTTTTGCATTTTGAGATAAACACAATGATCAGAGTGACATCTAGTATAACCTTGTTCAGACATAAACCTGTCAAATTTTAGATACCACTAACTTGGAACCTATTTTAAGCCATATAAGCTCTTCTTCAACCTGCACACTAGTTTCTCCTTCCCTTTTACCTCCTATCCTTGTGGCTGCTGCATATATATCTCTTCCTCCAAATCCCCATGGAGAAAGGTTGTCCTTACATCTAACTGCTCAAGATGCAAATCTTCAACTATACTAGACTTAAAATAGTTATGATTGAAGTCATTTTTAAACAACAGAAGAAAATAATTTCATCAAAGTCTATACCCTTTTTCTGTTCAACCTTTCACCACAAGTCTAGCTTTATACCTTTTTCTACCTCCATCTTCTTCCTTCAACTTGTAAACCCATTTATTCTGCAATGTTGTTTTTCCTGCAGGCAACCTGACTAAGTCCTAAGTCTAGTTATGTGCTAAGGAGCCCATCTCTTCTTTCATGGCTTGCTCCCACTTCTTCCTGGTTTCTACCTGCACTGCTTCTTCATAACATTCTGGTTCACGCTAACCAGTCAAAAATACATAATATAATGAAGGAGAGTATCGTTCAGGGGGTCTACTTATCCTGGTAGATCTTCTAACACCACTTTCAGGTGTTTGAGGTGCTTTTTGTTGTTGTGGTTGTTGTTCTAGTTGTTGATCATTATGATTTTCAGGCACCATCACTTTTTCTATGATCTCGTCAAGCACTATGTATTCTCTATTTTCTTTTTCCTATTTCTTATCCTACAATTGATCCTTATACAAAACTTTTTCATTGAATATGACATCTATGCTCCTAATGATTTTGTGTTTTTCATAATCATAAAAGCGATAACCAAAATCATTAACACCATATCCAATAAAGGTACATTTCTTTGATTTTTCCTCAAGCTTTGTTCTATTTTATTTATTAATGTGGACAAAGGCTTCACAACCAAAAGTCTTTGAAAAGAGTAGTTTTCCTTTTTACCTGTCCATGCCTCCTCTAGAATACCACCATCCAAGGAACTTGAAGGCCCTCTGCTTATTAGATAAACAATAGTATCTACAACATCTACCCAAAATTGTAAAGGCAATCCTGCATGCAATCTCATGCACCTTGCATGCTCCATGATTGTCCTATTCATCCTTTCTAATACACCATTTTCTTGTGGTGTTCCTGGAACTGTCTTCTCTCTACGAATTCCATTCTCTGAACAATACCTATAAAACTCTTTGATGCAATATTCTCACCTCCATTGTCTGATCTGAGACACTTCAACCTTTTTCCTGTCTCATTTTTAACCAAAGTTTTCCATTTGTTTAAAGTATCAAATACATCAGATTTATTTCGAATACAATAAATCCAGGTTTTTCTAGTTGCATCATCAATAAAAGTAACATAATAACGAGAGCCACCAAGAGATGATACCTGAGCAGGTCCCCATACATCTGTATGCACAAGATCTAATTTTTCGCTCTTCTTTTCTTTCCCAACTCTAAGGAATCTGACTCTCTTATGTTTTCCATAAACACAATTATCACAGAATTTTAAATCAACATGCTTCAAACCTGGCAACAAATATCTTGAGTGAAGAATATGCATCCCCTTCTCACTCATGTGCCCAAGCCTATGATGCCACAATGTTGTATCTTCTCCTATAGAGGTTAAAGCATTAACGGAATTAGAAATACCATTTCATAAATACAATGTACCAACCTTTCCTCCTTTTGCTATTACTAGGGATCCTTTAGTGACCTTCTAGGTTTTATCTGTGAAAGTAGTTACGCAACCTTCACCTCCCAACTACCCTGTTGAAATCAGATTTTTCTTCAGATCTAAAACATGCCTTACCTCCTTCAGTAGCCATTGATTTCCATTTCGTTGTTTTATGAAAACCGTACCCATTCCAATGATTTTGCAGGGTTTATCATCACCCAATCGAACTTGTCCAAAATCTCCTTGAACATAATCATAAAAATGTTTCCTATTAGGTGTGGCATGGAACAAGGCCCCTGAATCTACCACCCAAGAATCAATAATATTTTCTAATGAAAGAATCAAAGCATCTTGCAACACATCACCTATTACATTGGCTTCATGATTAGTTTCTTGTTGCCCGTCTCCTTCTTTTCCCTTTCGAGACTTGTTGTCTTTCTTCAGGTGTCCTTTCTTCCTATATTTCTAGCATACTATCCCCGATCTGGACTTAGATTTTCCTTTTCTTGACTTACTATGATATCTTGGGCTCTTTCCTCTTTCCATTTTTCTTCCCCTAGTCTCTGCAGTCAAAGCATTACCTGATGTCTCACTGGAGCTTTTCTGTCGCATTTCCTCGGTAAGGATTGCACCGACAACATCATCAAACTTTAAAATACTAGATCCAGAGACAGAGTTACTAATGGCCATAACTAAACCATTCCAACTTTCTGGCAATGAGCAAACAAATAACAGAGCCCTAACTTCATCACCAAAATTTACCCCTACAGAACTTAGCTGACTCGTAACTGTATTAAATTCATTTAAATGATCAGCAATAGATCCACCTTCTGACATCTTCATATTAAATAAACGGGTCATAAAAATACCTTATTTGAGGTCGAGGGTTTTTCATATAGGTTGGCCAATGTTGACATTAAACCCTCTGTTGTTGTTTCCTTTGAAATATTAAATGCTACCGACACCGCTAGGCACAACCATATTGTTCCAAGTGCTTTTTTGTCGAGAACATCCCATTCTGTTTCTGTCATACTCATTGGCTTCTTTGTCTTTCCACTCAATGGTTAGTACAGATATCTTTGATACAGATAATCTTCCATCTGCATCTTCCACAGCTGGTAGTTTTGGCCGATGAATTTTTCGACCCTAAACCTACCATCTTTCGCCATTTCTCCCACTCGAACCAGGAATCCTTCTCTCCTGTGAGTTTATCAGCCAAATAGACCTTCGGCTCTGATACCAGTTGTTAGAAAATTATATATTACAGAGCAATGTAACACATAAAATATTGCAGAAATATAAACACAGAAAACACATAAAACAAGAGAGACACAGATATACATGGTTCACCCAGTTTGGGTTACGTCCACGGATAAACAGTCAATCCTTCAATTTATATTCTCTAGCAAACTGAAGAGATACAACCTACAACAAATCCATGGTAACTCCCTATTCTCTCTTAATCTCTTCTCTCTTCCTCACTCAGAATACAGATCTTCTCTTCTACATAGACGCAATACAATTCCCTCATATATAGCGAGGGGTTGCCTTCTAGAGCAAAAAACCATAAATTAAACATAACTTCTACCATTAGATCTCAGCCTAATGAATGGCCCCCCTACAACGAATATTTTACGGGCAGCATTGCCGCCCCATTTTAAACTGGGGTCCAATGCGGCGACACCTTTGAATACAGAAGATAATCAGGCTCCACACCCAACACTTTTCCTTTCTACCCCATATCATACCTCCAAATTTTGGTTTTTGCAACATTTCATGCTTTTAAATTTCTTAGGTGTGGCGTATCACACCAAAATAATATCAATGTGATACATAGCTCCATGCTCCCCTTACTTTCAACTGAAATACTTATCCCTTATTATATTGCAAGGAGTTTTTCTTCATGCAATGCATAATTATTGTATGAATTTTTTCTTCATGTAATACACAAAGTTTCTAAATTTGTCTTAAAAAGTATTTCCAATTTTCTTTTAAGTTATCCTACAAAAACTATGTTTTTTGTAAGGGAAAAACACTTCTTTGAGGCCTCCTCTTGCATCTACTAGGCAAGAAAAAGAGTCACATGCCTTTAAACTTCATACTTGCTCAAACTTGTGAGCAAGGTGCCAACATCATATTATGGGTTTTTACTCAAGGAGTATGGCTATACTTCCAAGGGCTCAGACTTGTATATCCTTCATAAAGAGGTTTAGTAATCAAGGTTATAGGACCATAAAATTTTATTGATATTTTATATTTATTAAAAAAATGTACATTGACTTATTTTCTTAATCTTGCAAGAGTATCTATTTCAAAAAGGGATCCCTTTTATTTTTTAGACAACAAAGAGAAATGATGTTGTTCCATAGGATTTATTCGCAAAATAATCAAGTCTAAGGTCCACTGGGACCTCTTGTACTTAATTAATTATTTAAAGCAACATCTCTAATTTAAATAGAGATCCTCATAGAATATCTCTCAGTTCTAGTCACTAATCATCCAACCAAAACCAAATCAAGTATTTAGCAACAAAACCTTTTAAATAATTAAACCGAATATTAATATTTCTCTAAAAGGACTTTAAATGTTATCCTCTCATTTAATCAAATCTCAATTATATCATCATACAAGTTTAAATCATTTTAGTAATTTAGAATTCAAATATACATCACCTGAGCTCGTAACACTTAAACAATAACAATGCATCAACCGTATTGAAATCATTCATGTTTGTATTATCACAACATTTGAACCTTTCATAGACAAGAAGCACACTAGTCAATCCAATGTTAAATATTTCAACATATGAGCCCATAGAGAAAAATATAATATTGATCCAGGTGGATATTGTTGGCCACTTGCCTATTCCACTTGGACCCCCACCATTGTTTCTTTTAGTTCTTCAGTTTCCTTAATTGTAGCACAATTTACTATTTTTTGTAGTTTTTCGGGTCCTGAACTTTTAGAGCCATTTTGAGGCCTTAAACGATGCTTTTTTGGAAAATGGGAAAATGTGAGTCTTTGACTCACATTTGCAATAAAAATTTGCAGCGGGATAGATCTTTCTAACAAGGTATCATGCATGTCAAATGAAAATTGTATGCCAAAGTTACAACCCTGGGAAATTGAAGTACTGATTTACCCCAACGGGGCCTACATTTTTGGCACTTCATCTCCTAGGATTAGCTTCTTGGATGTTTAGGGTTTTCCATTGTTTCTCAATAATAAATAGGCCTTCGAGCCTCATTGTAACATAGTTCAGAGGCATGTATCGGCCACATCTCTTCTCAAATATAAGCTACCATCGCTTGAGCTAGTTTATTTCCATTTTGTATGTAAACATATTCCAGTTCTTTGATATTAATGAAATGAAGTGTTATTTTTGCTGCAACTCTATATTTATGGTTGTATCTTTATTTTGTTATGTTCATGTTTAAGTTTGGATCAGTGGTATCAAAGCGGTCTGCTCTTTCTCTTTTTTTATTTGCATGTCCCCAACAAGGTGAGAGTATAAGGAGTTAGGGTTTGAACTGGTTGAACCTTTGCAAGACCAACCTCGCAAACCCTGATGACCTCCCATGGAAAAAGAAAAGAAAGACAAGGGGGAAAGAGATCCTTTCAAAATATTGCTCAAAAAAGGCCTTGAGCAACAAGGAACGTGATCATGGACAACTTTGTCCAAATCCTTTTGCAGCGTGATGCATCTCCTTTTAGTAGCCACTCTAGAACCACCACACCCTTTAAGGTACAATTAACTTTAACATCCCCATATTTGAAGGTCAGATAGATGCAAATGTCATAGATAAATGGTTAAATATGCTAGAAGGATATTTTTTGGTTCATGATTTTTCCAACCAAGAAAATATTACTTTTGCACTCCTCAAAGTTGCCCCCCACATCAAGGACTAGTGGGAAACCTACTGTGAGAAGAGGGACGAGAGTGCACCCTCACTATTTTCAGTTGCACCCAGTTGGAATTCTTTCCGGGACACTATTGAGGAGCAGTATTACCCTGTCGGGAGCTATGAGGGTAAATACATAAAGTGGACCACGCTGTGGCAGGGAAGGGACCAAGACATGTTAGAGTTCACAAATATTTTCCATACCCTTCGCATGTAGTTTGGTATCAAGGATTACAAGTGACATTTGGTACTCAAGTATTGTGGTTGTCTACACATGTACATCTAGGACGAGATGGAGTTCCTGGACATCTCCTTGCTCGACATGGCCTATCGATATGTTTTCAAGATTGAGCAAAAATTTTAACAGAAGAAGAGAGACTTTGGATTTGTGAATCCAAAGAAAGGGAAAGGCACCTCCAAACTGTAGAGCAAAGGACAAAGCCAAGGTAGGGCAACCCAGGACAACCTGTCGAAGCCACAAGCAAAGAAAAACACCACAAAGAAAAAGAAGGATACAGGAAAATGGTGTGAGTTCCATAAGAGCCCCACCCACAACACAAGTGAGTGTCGGGCCAAGCAGTCATTGGTGGTCGAGCTGAAGGCTTCCAATTCAGATGCATGTTCCACCTCTGAGTCAAAACGCGGAAAGGGGAATGGTAAAGGGAAGCATATTGTTGACACAGAGCCCAGTGCCACCATTTCCACCACCAATATCTATAAGAATGAATCTCAATATCTATAGGAGGGACAACACCTCTTCCACTCATAGATTTGGGTGAAGGGTTCTCCGTTGCAGTTCATTGTCGACAACAAGAGAAAAAAGAACCTCATTTTAGCAAAGGTCATGAAGTGACTGGGCCTACCGACCACAATACACTTGTATCCATACACCATTGGGTGGCTTCACTAAGGATTAGATCTACATGTTAGCCAACAGTGTCGCCTTCCCTACAACATCAAGCCCTTCATAGATGAGGTACTATGTGATGTTCCTCCTCTTGAAGTTTGTGATGTATTATTAGGAAAACCATACTTGTGGAAGTGACATGTTTGTGTATGAGTCTAGGCCTCACACTATTATTATTACCTTGGGCAATAATTTTTACAGGATACCGAAGGTAGCACCAACTACCACCATCTCTTTCATCACTGCGAAGCAATTCAGTAAGATCATTTCCAAGATGGGAAAACTTGTTTTCCTTATGATTCACTCTCAGGGAAAGAAGAAGATTGTAGCCATGACCTCCAGACAGGGCTCCTCTACACGACAACAGTAGATAGACAAGGTTGTGGAGGGGTACAAGTACATTTTCACCTCACCCATAGGGGTACCTCTACACTGTCACGTCAAGCACTCACTCTATTTGACCCCGAGCGCGCTGATGCCCAATGGATTGTTCTATCGATGATCTGTTATGGAGAACGATCAAATCAAGAAGTACATTAGGAGTTGTTGTAGAAAGGACATATCAGTCCAAGTTCATCACTCTGTGGGAGCCCAATTGTGTTTGTACAGAAGAAGGACAAGACTTGGAGATTATGTATTGAATATCGGGCACTGAACAAGATCATTATCTGGAAGAGGTATCCAATCCCACAGATTCAGGACCTTCTCGACTAGCTCAAGGGGGCCAAATATTTCAAAAATATTGACTTGAAGTATGATCATCACCAGATGCCAATCAAACCCTCCAATGTGTGGAAGACTACCTTCAAATCCAAGTAGGGCATTTTAAAATGACTGGTCATGCCTTTCAGGTTGATAAATGTGATGGGCCTCTAAATTAGACATAAATTAAGGCCCATGCCTCTAATTTAAAACATAAATTAAGGCCTATGACCATCCTTCAGCACATTAAACCTCTCTTTTTGCATTAGATAATTTATTTTTAACTTTAATATATTCATTAGGAAGGTTTATGAATAATTGAATATTTGTGTCTAATATTATTTATTTTTTGTGGAATATTATGAGAATATTGGGCAGATTATGACGAGTTGGAGGAGGAGAGAATTTAGGGACTTTTTCCCTACTACTGGAGGATCAATAATAAATAATAAGTCAATAAGATATTATGGAACTATGGCACAAAACATGGAACTCCAATGATTGAGAAAATCTAGGAATGTGTTCCCTGCCATTTAATCCAAATTCCTAGTATTGGGGACTAGATCCACTAATCAAGGGATTTTGGTGGGGAAAGCTTCCTCCATTCATGGGGAATGATTCCTAATCATTTTGTATAAGTAAAAAGTCGAATTTTCCTCTAGGAAAGGAGTTTTCATTAGTGTTATTGTGGAGAGAGCTTGTATTCTTGCAACTCCATTGTATTTTCTTATAGAGATGTAATTCTATTGACGAAAATAATGAAGATTGGTGTCATGTTCAGCTTCTAAATATTGTTCTCCTCCATAGGTCTCTAACTTTCCTTGGGCTTGGCCATCCCAGGAACCTCAGAGCCCTTTTCTATCATTTTCTTTCCTTCTTTTCATTGCTTATTCACATGCATCTCTAGTTTTTATTTCTTTCAATTTCTGTATTTAGTATTAATGATTTCTTGTTTTAGGATTGAGTTAAATGGTTGATGTAAGTTCTTTTGCAGGATCAAAAGCATTATCTAATCATTGGAAAAGCTTTGGAAGTTAATAATAATCATTGAACTTCTTGGATTGGTCTTCTCATTCCCAAATTTAGATTGTTGGACCTCCTTTTTAGCAAAGAACAGTAAATTTATGCTATTTTTTAGAGCATGCTAATGAGCTTCAATTGAATTGATTCCACTTGCATTAGATCACAAAAAAATTCTAGTTCATAACAAAAATTTCCCCATTTCATTTGCACTTGATTTGGTTAGGCATTTCTTAGAATCACTAGCTCACTAGTTCTCAAATTTCTAGATTTTCGACTAGTAATGTTTTCTATTTTTTTTGCATGGGTTAACATAGGTCTTTTTGAGTGATTCCACTTGGAATAGGGACCTAAGACATCCTAGTTAATAAAAAAAAATTCCCATACAATTTGGATTTGATTTTCTTAGTCATTAAACCTTCATTAATTTCATCATTTCACAAGGAAACTTCTCCAAGCCTTTTGAGTGAATCCATCCATCTCCCGACTTTGGTTTTTAGTTCTGAGTGATCCTAGGAATTTTTCCACTCCATTCCACCCATAAAACACCTTTACTAGGCCTCCCATCACCTCAAACACCTCACATTTTTCTCTCGGTTGTATCCTGTAGGTTTCCAGTACATCCTGTAGGTTTTCATGAAACAGCCTGTTTTGAGGCCAAATTGATAGAAAGCCTCTAGGAAGTCACCAAAAGCCTCCCAAGGGTCTCCCATGCCATCCAACTATCTCCTAACCCTTCCATCCAACCTCCAACATCCTTAAATTCACTTGCCACATCACCAAAGGAAATTAGTTTGCATACTTGATTTTGCATGAAAAGACAAAAGGACAAAAACAGATTTATTTCAGTCCCTTTACTTGCACATTAGTGATTTTTGATGCTTATTAATTCCATTCTTAGATAGTAACATTTGGTTCATGATAATTTAGCATTATTGTAAAGCATAGTTTCTTGGCAGTTAATTAGGAAATGGTGTGATTTAGCATTGAATTTCCATCTCTTTCCTTGTACTTTCTTTCTTGCAATAGGTTAAGGTTCCATTTCGAACATTTCATTTTCTGAAATTAGTTTAGGATTTGACTTCAGTACATGCACTCCATTACATCATGACAGTAAAGGAAATACACATTGTATGCCACACATATAGTGTCGACAACTCTTATGTTTGTTCTAACCCTAGGTTGATATTTAAAGTCGGTAGCCTTGGGAGTTGTAGCATTCTTGTTGCAATACTGAGGCTCATCACTTTTTGGTGCCATTGCCAGGGAGGTGTAAAAGTATGCATTTTTTTCTTCCCTAGTTGATTCATTTATTTTTAATTTTTGCAAAAACAAAAATATTTTCATTAGGCATATTTAATTTCAAAGTAGAAAATTTCATTACATTATAGTTTTCATTCAATCATAAAAACAAAACAAAAAAAATTCTCCAACACCAACCCACCTACCAATTTGATCACATGGTGCAATAAGAGCCATATCACCATTCACTTTTGTAGGTAGAAGAAGAAGATGGCAAAGAATGTAGAAGAAATGGAGGGAGATGATGACAATGAGGAAGATCCTCTCGGATTTCCCATTCAAGATACTGATGGTAGTGTGCACTTGAAGAACATCCCTCCATATTTTCTTCCAAAATTTCATGGTCTAAGGTCAGAGGATCCGGAAACCTTTCTCTTTGAATTTGAAATTGCTTGTAGATCTTATGGTTATTTATTGAAAACTCAAAAATTGAGATTTTTTCCGACAACTTTGAAGGATAGAGCTCTTAAATGGTTCAATAGTTTAGGGACTAATTAAATAAGATCATGGAATGATATGGAAAATATATTCCTATGAAAATATAAAGTTTGTGATCTTAAAGAAGAAATATTTAGAATGAACCAAAGAGAAGATGATAGTCTAGAGGATCTGATAGAGAGGTTCATGTATAATGTTAAGAGGGCAAAACTACATTATTTAGGATCCGACACACTAAAAACCCTCTTACTTAGAACAATTAGGGATGAGTGGATTGATCTCAATATCATGAGTAGAGGTGATGTATATCAATTATCATTTGAGGAAATTTGTGAAGCATGCAAACACATATCAAGAGGAAAATCAAAAGTAGGTAAATCAACATCAAGATCGGTAAGTCAAGCTAAACTTGGAAATTTGTTCGATGATTTTAAAACAAAAATTCTTAGCAATCTAACAAAACAATTGAAAATGTTAAGAATGCAAGATGAAGGAAAAGAAAATGTTGATATTTGTGTTGCAGAATCACATGATGTTAAACATTGTCCATCATTACCAAGGTTGAAGGAAGTTTACTAAGAGGGCAATGGAGCAAGTCAATTGCCAATGCAACAATGTTATGTAGCTCCAAGAGGACCATGGCAGCCTATTCAGCCTCATATGATGAAAGAGCCTAATTCACAATTTCAAGCTTATGCACATCCACCTCAAAGTAATTGGAACACACCCTTTCTTTGGCAACATTGTCCATCTCAACCCGAAAACCAATCTTGGCAACAAGGTTGGCAAGGAACTTATAGGAGCCATCCACAAGATCCTCACTATTTTCCTCAATATCCTCCATACCAAACTCCATGTTATCCTTACCATTCACCTCCACCACAACCACAACGCCATCCACATCCATCTCAAATATACACTCCCACTCAACTACTTGTACCACCATTTCCAAACCCACACATTGAAGTAGCTCAGCCCACTTACAATGCTGAGGTACAACACTTCCAAACATATCCTCTTGAGATCAATGGTATTCACCATAGCTCAGGAAGAGTATTGTAAAAAAGAGATCATCTTTATATTATTGAAGGACGACATCCAAAAGAAGAAGATTCAAATAAGAATACCACATAACCATGGGCCGCGATTGATGAAGAGCAGACATCAAAATCATAGATCGATAGAACTCCCTCGTGGCTACCATCAAATCCTCTATGTATTCAAGAGAACAACCAGCAAAAAGAGGAAGATTTGAACGTCATGGTAGAAGAAGACATGAAGAATGATCCAAATCAGCAAGTGGAATAGGGGCATCACAACTATATTGAAATATGGTTCCAGATAGTCATTAAGTTGCAACAATACCCTCTTCTTCAATTGTGCTTGATATCATCAAAATCAAATCATTTGGTCTCTCAAATTCAATAAAATGTCAAAGCATACATCTGAAGCCTACACATAAGTTTTTATGTCATTTTGATGTGCACATGGCTCCATTGGAAGTATTCTTATACTTGAAAGTGATTTTGTTTTTCAAGTAGGCTAGGGTAAAAAAAAATAAATAAATTGGAAAATAAGAGAAAAAAATAAAATCTCAGGTGAAAACCTCCTTTGAGATGCCTCAGATTGGCTTATTGATTGAAAGCCTCCATGAGGTGGTCAATGGGTTGGGAAAAAATAAAAAGAGAAAAAAAAAGAAAAGATCCTAGGTGAAAACCTCCTTTGAGTCGCCTAGGTAGATCTACTAGTTGAAAACCCCCTTGAGGCGACTAGTAGACCTAGAAGAAAAAAGAGAAAAAAAAAACAAAAGAAATCCTTGCTACATGCATCTCTTTGATAAATGCATGTTCTCTCCAACATCTGCAAGCAAAAAGAACAAGTTGATACCAAAAGGAAAATTAGTCAAGCCTAGTGAAAAGAAGTGAAATTTTGACTTTCTCCTCCTTTTCTAAAATGCTTCAACAAGGCCAAGGCCATGCCAATCCATCACCCTCATCTATTTTCACCATCCACCCATCATTCTCAAGCTTCTACCATTCAGTTTTCTTGTTGTCCTAAAAAACTACAAGATGCTCTGTTTTACTACACGATACAAAAATACATAAGAGAAGAAATTTGTTTTGCCATAACTTGAAAATCATGCATCTATTTGCCAAGCGGTTTCAGGGGAATATGCATATCGATGATGGTAACATGCTCAAGTAGTTTCAGCAAATTCCAGTGCACAATTTTCAAGAAATTGGCCTCCATCACCTTTAGCCATTTTTGCATTTTTGCAATATCCATGCATCCATTTAAAAAATTATTTCATGGTGAGATGCATATGGATGATGGTAACATGCCCAAGCAATTTCAGCAAATTCCAGTGCATGATTTCCAAGAAATCGACCTCCATAACCTTCAGTCATTATTATTTTTTCTCAAGATCCGTACATCCATTGACCAAACTGTTTCTATGGGGAGGTGGATAATGATGATGGAAACATGATCAATAAGTTTCAGCTCAATTGAGTCTACCGTTTGGGAGATATGGACAAAACAAGTCGTTGTCCTGTAAGCCTATAGGATACAGAACATCACTTACAGGATTGGCAGTGAGTAGTTTTAAAGGAGATCTAGAGGTCAAAGAAGATCCTCCAAAGCTTAGCAGTAGTATCAGGATCATCAACATCACCATCCAACACCTGCACATCAACATCAACTCAACAGCAACATGCATGTCTCTCCAACAACCATCAGGTAGGTACAGGTATGCAAAATTCTTGACCTCTTCTCTTGAGCATATTATAGTTAGAAATTTGTTGTCAACACATGGGAGATGAGGTTTTATAAGCTAAGGATTGGTCAGTAGTCTCAGCTGCCTTCAGCTAGTTAATTGCAACTCACTCCTTCACTCATGTAATGTTGAAAGGTCAAGTTATGAAGGGTGATCTTTTGAAGGAATGAGGACAACAGTTAAAAGAAGAAATTTTACAAAGGCCAAGGTCACCACAACACTCCAATCCCTCCATCCACTTCATATTCACTATCTATTCATCATTCATCCATCCCATTTCATTCTTGAAAAAAAAAACAGAGAGCATCCTCTCCATTTTCATGAAATTTCCATTTGCAAGTCAACAAGAAGGGTGGTCAACGAGTAAAGTAGGGTCACAAAGAGAGCCTTGTCACTCACATTTTTATTTTACCACTCATTAACATTCGTTCCTCCACCATTTATGTCATTTTTTCCACTCCTTTACTTCAGTTTACAAAGGGATTGTGATTTCTACAGGATGATCCTATAGAAATTACAGTGACCCAAAAATCCTATAGGATGTAGTCCTAGGGAAAATAAATAGTAGAACAAGGTAGTAGAATGTTTATAAGGGTGTGGAATACCTTTCCAAACTGAAAAAACAATCAGAACCATCTTGAATAAGGGGAAGAAGGAAAACTAATGGTCTCCAGAAACAAGGATTTTTCTTTGCACAAATATGTTCTTTGGCTTGTCCTTGCAGAGCTTACAGCCAAGATTCTTAAAGCACAAGAGAGAGGCCACCAAGGCCATGGATGAGGCACAATTAGGCCACTAAGTTGCTCAGTGGATGAGGAACACTTTTAGCAATGGGTATGATAAGCCTCTGAATTAGACATAAATTAAGGCCCATGCCTCTAATTTAAAACATAAATTAAGGCCTATGACCATCCTTCAGCACATAAACCCCTCTTTTTTCATTAAATAGTTTATTTTTAACTTTAATATATTCCTTATGAAGGTTTATGAATAACTAAATATTTGTGCCTAATATTATTTATTTTTTATGAAATATTATGAGAATATTGGGCAAATTATGAAGAGTTGGAGGAGGAGATAATTTAGGGACTTCTTCCCTACTACTGGAGGATCAATGATAAATAATAAGTCAACAAGATATTATGGAATTATGGCACAAATTGTGGAACTCCAATGATTGAGAAAATCTAGGAATGTGTTCCACTAATCAAGGGAGCAGATCCGCCAATCAAGGGAGCAGATCCCACTAATCAAGGGATTTCGGTGGGAAAAGCTTCGTTCATCCATGGGGAATGATTCTTAATCATTTTGTATAAGTACCAAGTCGAATTTTCCTCTAGGGAATGATTGAGAAAATCTAGGAATGTGTTCCCTGCCATTTAATCCAAATTCCTAGTATTGGGGACTAGATCCACTAATCAAGGGATTTTGATGGGAAATATTCCTCCATTCATGGGGAATGATTCCTAATAATTTTCTATAAGTACCAAGTCGAATTTACCTCTAGGAAAGGAGTTTTTCATTAGTGTTATTGTGGAGAGAGCTTGTATTCTTGTAGCTCCATTGTATTTTCTTGTAGAGATGTAATTCTATTGACGAAAATAATGAATATTGGTGTCATGTTCAGTTTCTAAATCTTGTTCTCCTCCATAGGTCTTTGAGTTTCCTTGGGCTTGGCCATCCTAGGAACCTCAGATCCCTTTTTTATCATTTTCTTTCCTTCTTTTCATTGCTTATTCACACACATCTCTAGTTTTATTTCTTTCTATTTATGCATTTAGTATTAATGATTTCTTGTTGTAGGATTGTGTTAAATGGTTGATGTAGGTTACTTTTTAGGATCACAAGCATTATTTCATCCTTGGAAAAGATTTGGAAGTTCATAATAATCATTAAGTTGCTTGGATTGGTCTTCTCATTCCCAAATCTACATTGTTGAAACTCTTTTTTAGCAAAGAACAATAAATTTATGCTATTTTTTAGAGCATGTTAACGAGCTTCAATCAAATTGATTCCACTTGAATTAGATCACAAAAACATTCTAGTTCATAACAAAAATTACCCCGTTGCATTTGCACTTTTATTTGTTTTGGCATTTCTTAGATTCACTAGCTCACTAGTTCTCAAATTTCTAGATTTTTGACTAGTAATGTTTTTTTATTTATTTTGCATGGGTTAACATAGGTATTTTTGAGTGATTCCACTTGTAATAGGGACCTAGGACATCCTAGTTAATAAAAAAATTGGTCCCATCCAATTTTGATTTGATTTTCGTAGTCATTAAACCCTCACCAATTTCATCATTTCACAAGGAAACTTCTACAAGCCTCTCAAGCGAATCCATCCATCTCCTGACTTTGGTTTTGAGTTTCGAGTGATCCTAGGAAGTTTCCCACTTCATTACACCCATCAAACACCTTTCCTAGGCCTCCCATTACCTACAACACCTCACATTTTTCTCTCGGTTGTATCCTGTAGGTTTCCTGTAATTCTTATAGGATCATCCTGTAGGTTTCTAGTACATCCTGTAGGTTTTCCTGAAACGACCTGTTTTGAGGGTGAATTGATGGAAAACCTCTAGGAAGTCACCAAAAGCCTCCCAAGGGTCTCCCACACCATCCAACCATCTCCTAACCCTTCCATCCAACCTCCAACATCCTCAAATTCACTTTCCACATCACCAAAGGAAATAGTTTGCATACTTGATTTTGCATGAAAAGACAAAAAGACAAAAACAGATTTATTTCAGTCCCTTTACTTGCACATTAGTGATTTTTGATGATTCTTACTTCCATGCTTAGATAATAGCATTTGGTTCATGATAATTTAGCATTATTTCAAAGCATAGTTTCTTGGCAGTTAATTAGGAAATGGTATGATTTAGCATTGAATTTCTGTCTCTTTCCTTGTACTTTCTTTCTTGCAATAGGTTAAGGTTCCATTTCGAACATTTCATTTTCTGAAATTAGTTTAGTATTTGAGTTCATTACATGCACTCCATTACATCATGATAGCAAAGGAAGTACACATTGTATGCCACACATATAGTGGTGACACTTCTTAAGTTTGTACGAACCCTGGGTTGGTATTTAAAGTCGGTAGCCTTGGGAGTTGCAGCATTCTTGTTGCAATACTGAGGCTCATCAAAATTTCCCACGCAACCATCATGAGGATGATGGACGACATCTTGCGACCATTCACCAATTCATGCGTGGTGGTGTATTTGGATGACATCCTGATCTTTAGCTAAAGTTGGGAAGAGCACCTCCACCATATTCGACAAGTCCTCCAAACCTTGCGATAACACAAGTTGTGTGCCAATTTGGAGAAATGCACTTTTGGTATGACCCATGTTCAATATCTACGGTACATCATTGATGAGCGGGGTGTGCATGTGGACCTAGCCAAGATACAAGTCATTCGTGATTGGCCAGTCCCAACCAATTAAACAGATCTCTGCATATTTTTGGGTCTTGCCAATTTCTACTGCAGGTTCGTGTTGGGGTTATCTCATATCACTTGGCCTTTAATTCAAGTCACCAAGGGCAGAGCGAAAGAAAAGTTATTTTGGTCCAAATACCAACAGAAGGCATTTGCCAAGTTGAAGCGTCACCTCTGCTATGCACTAGTGCTCACATTACCAGACCTACAAAAACCATTTGCGATTGAGACATATGCCTTCGACTATGCTATTGGTTCAGTTCTTAGTCAACAGGGGCATCGAGTGGCATATCATAGTGAGACACTTTCAGAAAAAGTATGAAACTATCCCACCTACATTAAAGAGATGTATTCCATTATGCAGGCCTATCGACAATGGAAGCATTACATTTTGGGGAAGGAAATGATTATACACACAGACCACCAACCCCTTTAGTTCATAAAAACACAAGGGAAGTTACAAAACGATCTCCATGAAAAATGGTCCACATACATGCAACAGTTCCATTTGAAAATTAAGTAAAAGAAGGGAAACATCAATAATGTTGTAGACTACCTCAGTCGACTACTGATCATGGCATTGATCATTGTGCTTGACTCTTGTGGGCATGAGACTTTGGGGTGGCCACATCTTTACAAGAGTGATCCAGAATTCGACAACACATACCAGATGCTCTTGGAAGGCAAGAAAGTTCTAAATTTTCACCTCCAAGATGCATTGTGATGCCACCTGGGACACATCTGTGTTCCTTTAAGCGAGCATGCCAAGATGATTTGGGAGGCACACTACAGTCGAGTCACTAGACATTTTGGGGTAGAGAAAATAGTGGCAGTGCTGTAGAAGTACTTTTATTGGTTGAACCTTCAACATGATGTTGGGAAGTACATCATATCCTGTAATTTCTAAGCCATTGCCAAACCAGCCATCAAGAAGCAAGGCCTATATACTCCTTTTCCTACTCCTAGTCGACCTTGGGAATCCATCTCCATGGATTACATATCAAGCCTTCCTTCTACTAAGCATGGCAATGACTATGTTTTCACGGTCATCGACATATTCTCTAAGATGGCCATTATGGTGGCCTGCAAGAAGAGTATCACTGCATAAGCCTCTACTAAGCTCTTCTTTGAACAAGTGTGGGTACACTTTGGTATCCCACATTCCATTATCTCAGGTTGGGACAACAGGTTCCTAAGTACATTTTGGTCAAGTCTCTAGTCAATGTTGGACACCAAGCTGACTAAGTCCACGACTTTCCACCCCCAAATTGATGGCCAAAAAGAGGTCGTCAACATGATGATTGTAAACATTTTGTGCATGTACAAATTGAAGCATCCACACACATGGATGAAATCCTCCCCTATGTCTAGCACAACTACAATAGACCTCTCCATATCTCAACATGCCACAACCCCTTTTAGGTGGGGTTGGGATTCCAACCATTATGTCCAATTGATGTGGCCATACCATTTACAGTTACCCAGGTAGATTCAGCTCATGTCCAATCCAAAGCTAACAGGGATAAAAAATTTATTGAGTGCATTCAACACATCCACTAGTAGGTCCATGACATATTGGACATAACCAATGTTAAGTACAAGAAACAACATGATCAACATCGGGTGCCACACAAGTTCCAGGATGACGACAAAGTTTGCCTACATTTGTAGAAGGAGTGCCTCTTTGGGGCCCATCACAAGCTTCACCCTCTCTGATATGGGTTGTATATCATCACCAAGGTTGTAGGGGACAATGCCTTTGAGCTTAGTATTCCACTATTCCTTGGCTTGCACCCAATGTTCAATGTGGACCGCCTTCGGCCATACTTTCCACCATTACTGGACACATTTGACATTGCAGAACAACTCACACTAACAGAGTTAAAACTAGACTGTATGGAACATGCTACAACTGATCGGATCATGGAAACATAAATCAAGAACACTTACCAAAAGAATATCCAACTGTATCGGGTTATCAAATTTGGCCAACTCCTGCACCAAGGGAAGTGGCTCACCAGGGACTACGTTGAGCTAAAGTTTTCCCATCTCATGGAGGCACTCAACACAATGGGGATCATTAATTCCTAAGGGGGATGATTGATATAGGTGGATATTTCTATCCACCTGCCTATTCCACTTAGATCCCCACCATTATTTCTTTTAGTTTTTTAGTTTCCTTAATTGTAGCATAATTTACTATTTTTAGCAGCTTTTCGGGTCCTGAACTTCTGGAGCCGTTTTGAGGCCCTAAACGACATTTTTTTGGAAAATGGGAGTTGTTGATCAATATTTGCAATTGATAGTTGTAGTTGGATATATATTTCTAACAAGGTATCATGTGTGTTAAACGAATATCGTATGCCAAAGTTACGACTCAGGGAAATTGATGTACCAATTTACCCCAATGGGTCCCACAGTTTTGGTGCTTCATCTCCTAGGGTTATGTTTCCAGATGTTTAGGGTTTTCCATTGTTTATCAATAATAAATAGGCCTTTGAGACTCATTTTAACACAATTCATAGGCATTTATCCACCACATCTCTTCTCAGAGATAAGATACCATCGCCCAAGCTAATTTATTTCCATTTTGTATGTAAGCATATTTCAATTCTTTGATCTTAATGAAATGAAGTGTTATTTCTGCTGCAAATTTATATTTATGGTTAGATCTATATTTTTTTGTGTTCCTGTTTAAGTTCAGATCAAATATTGGCTTGAAAAATGAATTCCATGGAATAAAATATTGGAAAACTAACTTAATTCCTAAATGCAGTGATTAGAATTTTCCTCTTTCATTCATTTATTCATTCATTCAACCAAGTGTAAAATGTAAATTATTTGACCTCAAATAGATACCCTCATTGTATGATCCATGTATGTAATGCATGCTTAACATTCATGATTCTATTAATAATTCCTTCGACACAAGTGACTAGACTTAATATTCTGCAAATACTTTAAGAAACAAGGATTTTAACTTGATCTCTGTTATTATACAAGCTATAAAAAAAAACGATGCAGCCTATGATGCACACAAGGAGCAAAGAGTGCTCCTTCATTTATTTATTTTCACATATATCTTATTACATCAATAAAAATTGATTTTCTCTTGTATCAAGGAAGAAAACAACATTACAACTAATTAATTATTTACCCTAGTTAACTTACCTACATTCACATCCCAACACACACGCACACACACACACACCACCACCACCACTAGGGAAAATATAAAAAAATGTTAGAAAATATGGGCAAATGATATCCTCTTAAGGGACATTCTCACAAGGAAACTTCCATTTGGATCTCAAGACCCATGTAATCCTCACATGCCCCTTCTACTAACTTTGCACAACACATGAGTGAGCTCCCTTTTGCCACTTCGTAGTACCTCAAAGAACTCATCCTTACAATGTGTCATGTGCATCCAACGAGGCCTTATACTATAGTTTCATGTTCCAATTGAGTTTATATAGTTTCTAATGTGAATTAGGGTGTCAAGCCATGGATTTTCAACTAGATTCTCACTAGCAATGGCTCTACACAAATCTCAACGATCCTCTCTCCCTCCTTCATCTTCGTTGCCTTCACTCATCCACAATTTTATTTTTCCCATGCATATTTTTGTCTTCCACATTCCACCATGATTTTATTCAACCCATTCCTTACATTTACTATTAGGAGGATTCTCTCAACTACCCTCCCAATCTCTCATAATTTGGGAGGTGTCAACTTCCACCAACCTCATTACAACCATTCAATGATTGCCTTGGATTTATGAAAAGGGGAGAAATAAAGAATAATTCACCAGGTTGGTTTATAGAGTTGGCTTGATATTTAATAGACAGGTAGAAATTCCTTATTGGTCCCCTCATTATTCCTCACTCCTAGTATCATGGCCCCTATTGGCATTCGAAAATCCATCAATTGTTTCCATTTGTAACACCCTCCTCCCACACTTACCCAAGCTTACTGGTCCACCGGGGTAAATATGTGACAAATATTTACTATGATATGATTCAACTCCCTCAGCATAGTTAAGGAAGTGAAACCAATGAAGCAAAACTTTACAAACCTCCCTTAGGTTCTATAAGACCCCTAGGAGCTAACTAAACACCTCAGGTGCCTAACCCCTGAGTTAAGTTAGTTTTTCACTGGTTTGGGCTCTCAATCACTCCCATGACAGGCAAGCTAGTGCTTGAGACCCCCCAGTCACTCTCATGAGCCTGCATCTCAGTGACTATAACCTTTTTCACTTAGTTATGTGCCAACAACCATGAGATCTAAGCCACATTTTCAAGGCTAGGACCAAGGCCTATGCCCAGAACTTAATGAAACTCTCAGAGATGATAAATAATAAGGAGACAAGGCCTCTAAAGTAGAACTTGAATAAGGAACTAACCAGACTCATCCCAACCATGAGAGGCATTTCATCAAACACATCATGAACATCTAATGTACACGTTGTAAATACACATCTAAACATAAGGGCGTCATACTTATATGAGATTCGTCAAGAAGGTTTGATGCCCTTGCACAATAGATGCATTATCATATATTAGGTCATACATTCATTAAGCATTCATTTACTAATCAAAACATGATGAGAGCCATAACTCAAGTTTGTCATTAACCATGCTTATAACCATCATATAACCAGAATAATAACAATGATAGAACAACCATCAAAGCCACATAATAATAAGCATAAATATTCAAGAAATATAAGAAGAAATGAGTTCTTATTAACATATGAAAATCCAACCAAGTCAAGGACTTCCACATACCACCCGACCATAGATTAGGCTAAACCAATATTTTCTTTCAGCTAATCACCCTTGTTCCATATTCCAAGAATGAATGTAGGACTCACAACAAAACAAAGTAGAGATTCTCGGGCTTTATCATATATCCCACCATTGTTGTTCAAGGGATTCCTATGACCAAGCAAAGAAATATACACCACATGCTTTACCGCAATCCCACCATTACCGATAAAGGGATCACTAGGCCTAACAAGCATGGATGCCTCTAAATTTCTTCACCAATACCTTGAGGAAATTCCCATCTCCACCCTCTAGCTTTACCATGAATCCCACCATTACCGATCAAGGGATTTCGATGCCTTTGGGAAATTCCTGAGACCACCTCACTCGATTCCAAAACCATCCAACAATCGAGCTTAGCCAAACGAAATAACCCCATCACACCATGGCTATCCAGAAATGACAAGGCGATGTTGAAACCACTTCACACCTAAAGAAACCATGCCAATGAAAACAAAAGAACCAAAAACCCACATGCATGTACCATGCATGCCAAAACTAGCAAGGAAATCAAACATGTAATTCGATACCTGCAAGTAATCCCACTATAGCCACTTGATACAACTCTTCCTTGGTTTATATTTTCTTCCCTTTTCCTCATTTTCCTTCCTTTGCCTTCCTTTATCCAAAGCTAGAGTAATCTAAAAAATTTCTAAGTGTGAAAGAGTATGAGAGAATAGAGAGAATAGAGAGAGAGCTCCAAAATTGAACTAACAAAAGTTGAACCAACAAAAGTTGTGGACTGATCCTCAAAATCCTTTTTATTAATGAGGCCTCTATTTTCTTCAATTTCCATTATTTTTCTTCAATTTCCTCCTCACATGGAACCTATAACCTTTCACCTTCCCTTTCTCCTAATTTCCTTTATTTTCATAAATAAATTACCAATTAATGCCTCTTTCCTCTCCAAGGCCTTTTCCATTTCCTTTTCCAATTTCCTTTAGCCATAATAAACCAAATTAACACCCACTAGGATGTTTTTCCCAACATTCAAATTGGAATACATGTCTCATGACCTTGGCCTTATTTTTCCTTTATTACATAAAATTTTAACCTAGTATTGTTACAACATTTTCTATTAACAAGAGGACAAGATATTTAAAAAACATGCGCTAATGACCATGGCATAACAATTAAATATCCATGCTAGAAATGAAACACAATTGGCATAATTAATTACACATTTAATTAAGGGATAAAAATGGGTACATTACAGACCATCTTCCTTTAAAGAACACTATCCTCGATTCTCTCTTCATATTAGAAACAATCGCTATGTCTTCCTCCTTCAATTGCTTAAGCAGTGTCACCCTTTGCATGGTCTGAACCACCTTCAAACTTCTAGCATTCAAGCATATGTCTATAACAATCATATATTATAACCACTTCTATGCATAAGTTTTCCATTAACATTCATAACTCAAGATAAATTATACACTTAAACACAATTCCTTTTTGTATGCTTATATATCCACATCCATATGAACACAACAAATATAACTTGGCTCATTATTCTCTAGAATACACCCAATGCACTCACAAATGAAGTTAGCATGTTATTTACTCAAGCCTCCTAACTCTTGTAGTCACTCACCCTCCAACCTTATGTATCCAATTCTTTGTTACATGGTCACTTGAGTGACCCATAATTTGCTAAGGCTTCCTTACAATAAAATATCATTGATACTTATAGAGTCTTATATCCAAGGTGTCCCCTAGCCTACTCGAAAATAGCATAGCACATGTCATTGATGAACATGGAATATCATATGGTTCTTGTGTCACAACAATAGCCTATTTTCCATGCTTTCTAGATCAAAATCCATGATCTATCCTCCCTAGATAGATCCAATATCTAACCTGCATCATGTCCATATAATTAGCATGAGCTATCATCATACTAATTTCAACCAAAAATATTTTAAACTTGTTTCACACACATTCAATTTCTAAATTTGTTTCATATAGGAAATCAAATTTCCGAAGTATGATATTCCTCCTTGTAATATTTCAATATTGTAGTAGTGGTAGCACCTAGTCTTCATTATGGACTTGTACTTATTTCCATATCCAAGACCATTCCAGTTGTAACTTGAACTTTCAATCAACCAAACACATGTGGGTGTTTATATACATAGTTCTTGTGCAATGATTTCAAAATTTTCACATATTAGAATTTAAATTATTTTCAAATGTTACTCATATCAAATGGAGTGAAACAATCATTCTGCATATATGCAATATTAACATACTAAACATTACATAATTCCATTAGGTATTTCTTTCAATCAACCTATGTGTTAATACTCATGAATTTTAATCACCTTCACTATCAACTCTCTTTCCTGGATTATTGGAAGGACTTCCCTTCCATAAAAATGAAATCATTTCAATGTCATTCAACATAAACATGTGTCTCCTTAATGCATTCTCACATTGAGTTAGCCTTCATAATTTAAGCTCATGTGATTTACTCATTCAATCATGATTTATAAAAGTGATGAATGCAACACAAATATTTCACGAATATTTACACACCTACAAGTTCCTACCATTACCATACCTTACTTGGGTATTAATGACATACATTACTCTAATCATGCTCTTATCAATAAATATAAAAAATATACTGAAAGGAATTCTCACCCAAATCCTTTTAGATTACCTACTAGTTTAGTATAACCAATTTCATACATGTCAATAACTCCAATGTTGGATGATTCATATTAATGAGCAATATGTTATATAAAACAATTTATGCAACCTTTGGTTTCATATTCCAAGGTAAACAGACTCTTTCTATCCACCTATGACTCTTCATTTTCTATTATTTACAACATTTACAATTAACACAAAATCCCAAACGATTATGTGTCCAACATTGCCTCGCTTAATCCAAAGGGATGTTTGTGAGTCCTAGAACCATCCTAAACTTTTTAAACTTTTCTCTTCTGAGTTCTTTAGTGAAGATGTACACAATTTGATAGGTTGTGGATCAATGTCTCAAATGAATGGTCTTGGCCTCCATATGATATTGTATCAAATGATATTTTGTATTGATGTACTTGGTTCAATCATAGAATTTGGGATTCTTGGCCAACCTCATTGTAGAAGCATTGTCAACTACAATAGGAGTAGAATTAACTTTTTTATATTGCAAATATTAAAGTATTTTCATCATCCAAATAATATCCTTTGTTTCTTCTCCAGTTTCCACATATTCTTCCTTTATTGTGGAATATGTTGGAACTAACTATTATTGTGACCTCTAGGAGACAATTTGTAACACCTCGTCCCACATTTACCCACTTTCACTGGCTTAACCAGGGTAAACATGAGTTGAGGTTCCCTATGATAAGACTCAACCTCCTATATGACCTTAAGGAAATGGAGTCGACAAAATAGGACCTTACACACCTCCCTCAAGTGCTACAGGACCCCCAGGAGATAATCCACCACTCCAGGTGCCCAAAACCTAATTTAACCTATCCTTTCAATGAATTAAACTCCCATTCGCTCCCATGTCAAGGCATGCATGCAACTAGAACCCTCCAGTTGCTCCCACAATGCCTACAAGGGAGAGAATTTAGTCTTTTTCAGCCATTTCTTTGTTAGAGACTACGAGATTTAAGCCACTTTTTCAGGGCTAGTCTCCAAACCACTACCTGAAACTTGATGAGACTTTTTGAGACAATAATTGACACCAATACAAATCCCATAACACAAGAATTGATCAAGTACTTGACCTATTCAAGCCCAACCATGAAAATCATTCAATCAAACACATGATGAACATGTAACCTACAGGTCATGAATGAAAGTCTGAACATAAGGATATGAAAACTTCTTTGAGGTTTAACAAGAAGGGTCACTACCTTCTCTCATTAGTTGTCTTAACACCAATTAGGTATTGTATTCATTATTTATTCGGTTATGAGTGAAAATATGAAATTATATATGACTAAGATATGTCATAAAAACATGCTTATAACGAGCATATAATGAGATAAATAACCATAAGAGAATAATCGTTAAAGCCACATAATAACCAATAAATTTCCTTACCAAAAGCAAGAGAAACTTAGCTTTAACCATAGGAAAATAGCAACCAGGTTTGCGACTTCCATGTTCAGCCGAACCATAGATTAGCTGAGCCAAATATCTCTTCAACCAATCGTCCACGTGCCATATTCCAAGCATGAATGTG
Source organism: Pinus taeda (assembly GCA_000404065.3). Taxonomy (NCBI): domain Eukaryota; kingdom Viridiplantae; phylum Streptophyta; class Pinopsida; order Pinales; family Pinaceae; genus Pinus; species Pinus taeda. Next base: position 164,497 of record APFE030837976.1, on the reverse strand, counting down.
GGATCTCATGGGATAAACCAATCCATAAAAAACTAAGGGAATCCATAGGTTAAACCGCCTCCACCCTCACCATACCGTGATCTTACCTAAACTGGTCTTAAGATAAAAAAATCAAACCGAGCTTGGATGCCTCCAGATTCCTTCACCATCCTTCAGGAATTTTCCTGTCTCCACTCTTAGGCTTTACCGTGTATCTTTCCATTACTGGTCAAGGGATTCCTAGGCCTTTGGGAATTTTCCTAAGACCACCTCACCACGGATTCTGAAACCATCCAGCAATCGAAAGCTCAAACTGATAAATAATACCATTACACCATGATTATCTAGAAATTGTAAGGCTAGGCTAAAATCCATTGTCGAATACCAGAAAAATCCATGCCAATGACAACAAAAGAACGGCATACCAACATGCACATACCATGCATGTCAAAACTAGCTAGGAAATCACACATGCAATATGTTCCCTGCAAGTATTCCCATTGAAGCTACTTGACCCTTGATTTCCTTCTCTTTCCTTGTCCTTTTCTTTTCCTTTACTTTCCTTGCTTTTCCTTTTCTTTCTGTGCTTTCTTACTTTCTTTCTCTTGTTGGTGCTTTCTCCTCTTTGAGATAAATTCTAACACTAAACTAAAAAAATGCTATTAACTGATCCTTAGACATTAGGGGAATTTTGAAGTCTAAATTGGGCCTCTCAAGGAAACTATAGAATAATAGTGGAAATAATAAAATAAGATTAGATTACATGATCAAATTTTAGAGGGAAAAAAGAAAAATTTATTTTTTCAACTCATATTTTCAACTTATCTCCCTATGGGTTTACTCAAATTTTGAGTAGCAACATTCATTGGATGCATAATTTCATTCCTCAACCAAGGAGTACCCATGTTGCATACTTTCAATGGACCTGCTACACGAAAATGAGAAATACATGAAAAACGTGATTGCAATCACGTTTTTTAATGTATTTCTCATTTTTTGTGTAGCAGGGTCCATCGAAAGTATGCAACATGGGTACTCCTTGGATGAGCAATTAAATTTTGCATAAAAAAAATTACTCCTACTCGAAATTCGAGTAAAACCTTAGAGATATAAGTTGAGTATACAAGTTGAAAAAGTAGTTTTATTATTTTTATTTTTCAATATTTTTAGTTTTTTACTCCAAAAATGGTGAATCGTCTCCCATGGTTGAAATCATCATATTGAATCCTATTGGCTCTTATAAAGTTCATTTTGGTTGTACATTTTTCTTAGGAGGCCCATTTTAGACCTCAAAATTCCCACAATGATCCTTTTTATCATTTATGCCTCTAATTTCTTCAATTTTCCTCTATTTTCTTTCAATTTCCTCCTCACATGGAACATGTGACCTTTCACCTCCCTTTTCTCCTAATTTCCTTTATTTTCATAACTTAAATGCCAAATAATGGCACTTTCCTTTCCAAAGCCTTTGTCATTGCCTTTGCCAATTTCCCTTAGCCATAAACAGATCAAGTGATGCCCACTAGGATACTTTTCCCAACATTTAGCTTGGACTAAGTTTCCCTTGCCCGTGGTCTTCTTTTACCTTTATTAACTTTTATTACATGAAATTTTAACCTAGGGCTATTACAGGCCCCTCCCCCTTAGGGGAACACCATCCTCGATGTTAAACCACACCTATACCTAGGAAAATCATTGAAAATAAAAAACATACTGCCTCTAGAGCTTTATAACCCAACTCGTTGCAGTATTTACAAAGAACAACCTGTTAAATATATGACAACCATATCATGTACTAAAGATTTATAACACAAATCAGTACGATATTTACAATAATAACTACATATACTTATGCACATTTTCTTCAACCGAAAAATAACCATACTGTCTATGGAGCTTTATAAATCCAATTCAATACAATATTCATAATAGTATACACATGTGCACATTTAGGGAGTCCAAAGGTCCACACCTCCACCCTCAAAGTAATACCAGGATTCACCTCCTTCACAGGAAGTCCAGAATCCACTTCCAAATTCAAACCTACATCTAATGTTTAGCGTTACAATACTGTGCTACTTATCCTCTCAATGAACAATTTTCGGTTCATTGTTCCGAGGCACACTCCCAATGTGCATTTGGTTCCATATAGAAATTCTACTGACCAAAACAAATCCATTCCCTGACCTTCCCTTCTCTTCTACACAATCCCTCACATAATCCGGTCATCCCCTTCTGTACAATCACTCACCTTCCAAGTTCCCCGACATCCCATATCCCGGGTGATCCATCCCTTGGAAAGACTTCCTCGCATCGAAAGGTCAAACAACCAAGGTATATACCTGCCTCAAAACCATCATATCAGTCATAGCATGCTTATGGAAATCAATGGACACTATTAGGTACCAATGTCCCATAATGGCCCTACTCCTAAAGAGCTTTACTAGTATACTATTGTCGGTTCCAATTCCTTTTGTTGCTACTACTAATTCTTAAATCCAGTTCCAACCAACCACCCAAACCGGGAATTTCCAACCATGATTTCATGTACCAAGCACAAAATTGCCATTAGACCCAAAAGGAATTGATATAAATTTAAATCATACCTCATTGGTGGCTTGTCAATAAGGTACACTTACAATTTTGTTTACTTCGTATCATAAGTGAAACCAGATGGTTGACCGAATCATCATGTATAAACATATCATCTTCGGTTAGCTCAAAACACAACCATCATAAATAAAAATCATAGATCACATGTAACCATCATAAATCAAAGTCATATATCACATGCAAATATAAAAATTAAATAAAATAATGATACTTATCTTTTAAGTGATTCTTTTTCTTCTGCCTTTGTTCTTTATCCTTTCTGTACACACGCTGAATCGGTCGCCAAATTTGACAAGTACCCATTGCCTTCTTTTTAAGCAAAAAGATAATCTAGAGACTGAACCACCTCCTCCCTCAATATAAGCAACAAGGGTATCCTGAGACTAACCACCTCAACCCTAAATAACAACAAGGGCATCCTGAGACTAAACCGCCTCAAACGTCAATAGCAATCAACGAAGGCACCCACAGACTAAATTGTCACAACCCTTAATAGAAATAAGGGTATGCCAACACTAAACTGCCTCAACCCTCAATAGCAACAACAAGGGCCAGAAAATACCATACATGTTTGTCCCATCACACTGTACAACACATACACATACATAGTATGTAATGCAACACATACACCTACACCTAGTGTACAACACAATACATACACCAACACCCGATGTACAAACAAAAACATACACCTACATCTAGCATACAACACCACACATACACCTACACCTAGTGTAAAACACGACACGTACACCTACAAGCGTTGTACAACAAAATACATACACCTACACCCAGTGTACAACATGACATATACACCTACACCTAGTGTACAACACAATACATATACGTACACACTCTACAATACCACGAATACACATGTCACACTAAAACGACTACACAATACCCATAACACCATACCAAATATACACAACACAACATGTACACAGTACCACATATACACAATGCCACATGCATAATGTGTACACAAAACCACACGTACACAACACCACCTACACAACATGTGTACAAAACCACATGTACACCACACACCTACACAACGTGTCCACAACACCGCCTGTACACAACACCAATTGTACGATGTGTCCATATCACCACATGTACACAACACCATTTGTAAAACATATACACAATACCACATGCATGCAACACCACATGCATGCGACACCACATGTACCACATGTACATAACACCACATGCACACAACACCACATGTACAATCATACACACTGCACCATATGTACACAACACCACTTGCACGCAACACTACATGTACCACATCTACATAGCACCACATGCACGAAACACCATATGTCTAATTATGCACACCACACCATATGTACACAACACCGCATGTACAACATGTACACTGTGCCATACGTACATAGCATCACATATACAACATGTACTTAGCACCATTGGTACCCATAATCGCATGTGCAATCATGCACACAACACTATTTTGCAACATGCACACAACATCATATGTACACAATACTGCATGTGTTACATGTACGCAACACCGATACTGCACATCCTAAGACCAAATTGTCATTACCAAGCAACCTTGCTTCTAGTGTCTTATCCATGCTTGTCCCAGCATGCCGCAGATCATACTATTTTCATTCTGTTGATGTATCCCTCAACATTACCTATCCATAACATAAGCATAGACATAATATAATCACATAATGTCCATTCACATCCACATGATACTGACCTCATAGATCTGTTAGGGCTACCCTTCCCACTTGGTTCCTCATAAACTAGGAACCTCTTCATGCCATTCATTTGCATTAGCAATAATTCCTCCACAAGAATGATCCTTGATGACCCTGTCAAACAACAACCAACATACATACATACATACATACATACATACATTGTTGGGTCCCTATAATACTAGTGATTACCCCATTACTATTGTAGTTGTACCCCTTATTAATATTGTTGTGCCCCTATTTTCCCCATATTGTTATTACTGTGCCCCATAGAATCCCTCTATTTTTATTTTTGTGGCTTTATGTTATTATTGTTAGGTCGGCTGGGTTATATTGTGACTCCCTTAGACTCCTATATATATAGAAAGGAGGTTTTGCCATTTGAATCATCCAAGATATTTTCATTTATGTAATGTAAGGAGGTTGGCCCTCGAAAGAGGCTGAATTATAAGGCGTTGATCTATCTTTTCTATCTTTTCTTGAGCTGGTTTCATAACATTTGGTATCAGAGCTTTAGATTCTAGGGTTTCGCTGCTCCAAATAGGTCATCATGGTATTTTCACTATAACTTTTTTTCTGCGATGTTTCAGAAGATAGAACAAAAACCCATTTGAGAAGACATCATGCTAACTCTCAGGTCCGAGTTTCAGATCTTGTTACGCTATATTTTCGGAGATATGATCTGAGGAAGTTGGTCCTTTTGCGAAATCCTGAATTACATTCAAAACAGGTGACCTGGGGAAAATCGTCATAAATTTCTCTCTGAGCATCAGATTGAAATTTCGTAAGAAGGTACAGAAAGAGGACGGACTATAGTTTCTTGTATATAGTTTTCAGAGCCAAAGGTGAAAACAAGGACACGTGGCACGTCGTACAAGTTCGCTCTACTGAATTAGTCTATAATCAGGTCACTATGGGAGATTTAGCATAACTCTTCAGTGGAGAATCCAATTGGGGTTAGACTGGTGGCATTAGAAAGAGGACATAGAGGGCTACTGCAGGTCGCAATTTCAGAACTGGATGATCTGAAATTACAGAGATACATCAGGGGCAATATCGAGCTCCTACAAAGTGAAAAAATGTGTGTATATTTTTTTAAATGTTTGCTTAAGCTTGGTTTGAAAAAT
>APFE030837976.1:117690-151814 GCA_000404065.3 Pinus taeda | reverse complement strand
TATAACAATCATGATCTCTGATGACCCTATTAGAAAAATGGCATACATACATAAATATACATAATCATTAGCATAAATCAATCATGATCGTTGACGACCTTATTAGATAATGACATACATACATACATATATATACACATTAGCATAATCATGATCATAACATAATTACCAGATATCATAAGGTCTAGGTTAATAGAACTCCCTTTATTCATGCAACACATGCACACCATTGAGAACAATAGTTCCCAACATATCCAAGGCATTTAACACCTCAAATCCATTTACCTTACCTTTCCTGTTATCTTTCTCATGACTATCCTACCACCATCCATTTACCCCAATGGACCCCACCAATCCAACTGGTTGTCATACTCTTGCCTTCCACTGCCCTTATACATGCACCAAGCTTCATCCAAGTCTTATATTACATATTGGACTTCATTCAGATCTCCCCCAGCTCCACTAAATTTCCTATTTCCCCAACCAATCCACAAGTCCCTCAAAACATAAAATGAAAGAACCAAAAGAAACCAAGAAGAAACTCATGAAAACCAATAACTATACAACACCACAAACAAAGTGGTATAGCCATATACTAGACATAAACAAAGCCACAATCAAGCACAACAAATAACAAAAGACCAAAAGCACAATACTAGCAACAAACACCATGACTCAATCCCCATTGCTTCCCAATACTTCCAAAGGAAACCTCAACCTGGGCCTTCTCCAATATTTCATGGCAATATCTTTACCATGCAATTCCCTATATCATACTTCCATAAACACATAACTCTTAGTGTATAAATAATAATATACTAGTTATCTTACCTTGGTGTGCCAAGCACGCTACTTTGTAACTGTGACGCACATGTCAGCTAGATGTTCCAAAGATTAAGAACTCGTATCTATTAATTTGAATCAACCTTTACCAAGTCTAAAAACCATGTCATCATCAACAATCAACTCACATTCATTAGTAATAATACATAATGGTACAACTATCACCTGCTTATACTCATGTACATATTAGTTGTTCTCAGCACATATGTGTTAGTGCAACTATCTCAAACAAGATCATTCCTTCATGCAATCTTATAGATACAAACTCATATCATGCAACTAGTCAAACATTCAAACAATAGATAGATGACATAATAAACACCAAAAAATCAAACACCAAATAGATGAAATAACCAAAAATTCATGCACCAAGTATATGACATAAGAAAACTCATACCAAATAGGCGACATAATCAAACATGCAAACACCAAATAGACAACATAATCAAACTCATACCTCGATGTATCTTAGGGAAGGCTATCTTGTTTGCAATATAAATCTAGATTAGCATGATATAACTTCACAACATATCAAACCAAACATAATTAAGGTCATGATATCCATAGTAGTAACTAGCTAATATGTTCACATCATAAACTCATAAACAATTGTCATGCATGCAAAACAATCACATATGCACAGTCAGTCTAGATTATTATGACACAATATCGCAAGCATATTGACTCATACCTAATTGTCATAACCCTAACCATCTACATAAGCCCAATCCAAATTAGGATGATACATTTAACATCAAGATCCTAAGTACAATGACCATAACCATCATGCATACTACCACAATGCATATAACAACAAGTTACTATCCATCATGACTATCTGATGCATATGCATATGACCACACTAATCAACTAGCATCCATCATGTAGGTAACCATAACAACGATAGAATGACTAGAATGTCAATAACCCTAATGCATATAACAACCATTGACCAACATATCTACATGCAAACATACAGTACTTGTATGACGAATTTCTCTTACCCCAAATTATAGTGATGCAACCTTGCTCTAATGATCTGAATCTCCTACTCTATCTCAACAAAATATAAGCCTCATAACATACCAATGGAATCATTATGACATAAAATACATGAAATGACCTCATGAATGACAACCTTAACCATGACAATGCATGCATAATACCATGGATCTATATCATTCAATCCAAGTGTTGAACCATGCTCTAATACCACTATGTAATGCCTCCTCCCACATTTACCCACTTTCATTGGCTTGCCCAGGGTAAACATGAGCTGAGGGTCACTATGATAAGAATCAACCTCCTATATGACCTTAAGGAAATGGAGTCAACAAACAAAGGCCTTATAGACCTCCCTAAGGTGCTACAGTACCCCTAGGAGCTAGTCCACCACTCCAGGTGCCCAAACCCTGAGTTAAGCTAGTCTTTCAATGAATTAAACCCCTAATCACTCCTACGAAAAGGCATGCATGCAACTGGAACCCTCCAGTCGCTCCCACAATTCCTACAAGGGAGAGACAATTGTCTTTTTGAGCTAGTTTTGTGTCAGAGACTGCGAGATATAAGCCACTTTTTCAAGGCTAGCCTCCAAACCATTTCCCGAAACTAGATGAGACTTTCTGAGACAATAATTGACACCAAGACAAAGGCTCTAACACAAAACTTGATCAAGGACTTGACCAAACCAATCCAAACCATTACATTCATTTCGTCAAACATATGATGAACATGCAACCTACAAGTCATGAATGCAAGTCTTAACATAGGATCTGAAAACTTATCTGAGGTTTGACAAGAAGGGTCACTACCTTCTCTCATTAGTTGTCTTAGCACCAATTAGGTATTCCATTCATTATTTATTCGGTTATGAGTGAAAACATGAAAATATCCATGACTAAGATCTTTCATAAAACATGCTTATAACTAGCATATAACCATATAAATAACCATAAGAGAACAACCATTAAAGCCACATACTAACCAGTACATTTCCCTACCAAAAGCAAGAGAAACTTATATTTTATTAACCATAGGAAAATACTAGCCAGGTTTGAGACTTCCACATTCCACCCAACCATAAATTGGCTAAGCCAAATCTCTCTTCAACCAATCACCCTCGTGCCATATTCCAAGCATGAATGTGGGATATCATGGGATAAACCAATCCATAAACAACCAAGGGAGTCCAAAGGTTAAATCACCTCCACCCTCAACATACCATGATCTCACCCAAACCGATCCTGAGATCACAAAACCAAACCAAGCTTGGATGCCTCCGGATTCCTTCACTATCCTTGAGGAATTTTCCCGTCTCCACTCTTAGGATTTACCGTGTATCCTGCCATTACCGGTCAAGGGATTCCTAGGCCTTTGGGAATTTTCATAAGACTACCTCACCCTGGAGTCTAAAACCATCGGGCAATCCAAAACTCAAACAGATAAAGAATCCCATCACACCATGGCTATCTGGAAATTGCAAGACTAGGCAAAAATCCATTGTCGAATCCCAAAAAAATCCATGCCAATGACAACAAAATAACCACATAACAACATGCACATACCATGCATGTCAAAACTAGCTAGGAAATCACACATACAATATGTTACCTACAAGTATTCCAGTTGAATCTGCTTGATCCTTGCTTTCCTTGTCCTTCTTTGCTTTTCCTTTCCTTTCCTTGCTTGCTTACTTCCTTTCTCCTCTTGGTGCTTTCTCCTCTTTGAGACAAATTCTAACACTAAACTAACAAAAGGTTGTGAACTAATCCTCATAATACTTTTTATCATTTATGCCTCTAATTTCTTCATTTTTCCACTACTTTCAATTTCCTCCTCACATGCAACATGTGACATTTCACCTCCATTTTCTCCTAATTTCCTTTATTTCCATAACTTATGTTATCACAAAATCAGTACTGATGGCTGCTAATCAGTTAGACTCTATGTAACTATTTCAGACCAGACTCTTGGTTAAGGATTAGCCTCCCTAACCTGAGAGGGCTCTCTCAAAATAAACTACTGATTTATCTTTAAACACTAAGAGGGCTAACTCTTGTAATGAGAACTTAAATAAACATGATGGTTGGAAATACAACATAACATTTCTTCCATTGGGCTCATGGAGTCAAACACCATTTCAGCAAACTATCAACTACTCAATTCATGGAAGTCAAGGCATGTAATGTTTAAACACTCAAAACATTTCTCAAAGAACCTCAACTCATAAGTATACACAGGAAGTCTGAGCACTAGGTGAATTCAGAGTGATTGTATACCTATAGAGCTGTAAAATATGAAGGATAATACAAAACCACATACATCTTGAGCATTTGAACAAAGTATGAATCTTGAGAAGAAAAAGTAGTCTTTCTATTACTGTAAAAAGTCTTGTACACAGGCCAATAAAACTCTGTTTTGCATAAACATCCAACCCTCATTACATAAGAGTTTCATCTATATATAGAAAAATATTCTCAACTACTTTGAGCCTCCTCCTCCAGCATGAGGGGAGCTCGATGACTGACATTAACTACCCTTATCTATTTTAACAGACTCATTAAATCCACTAAGCATTTAACTGTAATTACAAAGAGTCCTAATCAAACTTAAACTCTAATTTTATTCTCCTCGTATCATGATTCCTTTCTACATCTTCGACAGCTGTCTCCTTTAGTTCTGACCGTGATAGCTGAGATAAGGATGCAAGAGACAAGATTAGCATTGGATGCTGAATGTGTTGATGGTTCATTGATCATAAGAACAAACCTCTGTTTTCTCGGTCCTTGTTTCCCACCATCCTTCGAAAGTTAAGCAATATGTTCCCAGCTCTTTAATACTTCAAAATTGATGAGCATCACCATATTTCCATATATGCTGGAAGCCTTGTTGATTGAACAGGTGTACAAGTCCAAATCCTCGTATGCATCTTCAGCCAAACCCTAACCATTGGTAATAAAGTACCTTTATTAAAGCTATAGCTTAAGACAAAATATTTTACCTTTATGGAGAATGCACACTTGTCATTATCTGAATGGCCCTGATAGCCTTATGTGGTCTCCTTGATGTTCATTAGGCATTTTCTTCAAAATTTGCTGACCTCATCATTAAACTATTTATTTTCTTAAAAAAAAACAACACCTACAGCAGTTTCGTAGCGCGCTACGAAACTGCTGTTTTTTTCCAAAAACACAGTCTTTTGTGAATGTCTCAATATCCTCTGTGACTTTAACAGCTCTGCCACCGGTTTCAAAACTCCTATTTTACTTTGGATTTATATATATAGCCTTGCTTACATGCCTTAAAAACAATGAACTTAAGCAAAATCAAGCAAAACTTTGGAACAGCACCTGACTTAGAATCTGCACTTTCATTTGGCAGCTAATTTATTTAGCTGTGCCTTTAATTTTGCAACCTCCTTTTCCATGGTTGCGATTTCAGCTACGGCCCTCTCCATCTCAGCCACTTCTTTTTCGGTTGCCTCCCACTGGTCCTTTGAAGATGTAGTCTTTGCTTCTTGAGGAATGGTGATTTTTTTATTCAAACCTTTCTTCTTGATTTCTTTTGCTTTTTCTGTTCTGGGCAGCTGTTTCTCCATTTCTCTTGCTTGTCTTCTTGTATAGGGTTTTTTCTTTATTTTCTCTGCCTCCTCTGTTTTAGGCAGTTGTTCAATTACCTCTGCTCTAGGCACCTTTACAGCTACCTCTTCTCCGTGCACTTGTTCAGCTTCTTTAATTTGCTTCCTTGTAACTGGCCTTCGTGGTTTGAACACAAATTCTTTACCAGGTTCATCAAACCTTAACCTCTTCGAAGCCTTTGATTTCTTAGTGCTCTCTGGTGATGATTGAGTTAAGTCAATGTGCATTGGCTCAATATGCACCGATTTAGCCTGTTCAAAATCAATAGCCTCAAGCAAATCATTTAAACTAGCTTTCGATATTGGACTTTCTTCAATAGCTACTGATTTGCCCTTCTCCTTGCTTAACTAACTTCTGGTCTTTACTCTTGAAACCCCACTTGATACATGTGCATCTTTCTTGTGCTTGACCTTCTCTTTTGATGATGGTTGAGAAGACTCTTCTATAACCAATGGCTTCACTGATTTTTCCAACTTGGTTTTGGTCTTCTTCTTATCTTTTATATCCTTTCTAAGTTCAGCAAGAGTAGGTTCTTCAACTATCTCTTCTCTTTCCCTAACAGGCACTGGGGTGAGGCCTCTTTTACTCTGAAAACCAGCCACAAAGATAAAAGAATCCCAATCCTTACCAATTTTCTGCAGGTTATCCAGCACTAACAGTTTTACTAAACCATGATGAAACAGTGATGTCTCACAGTCATCCTTCCTCAATTGAATCTTATCACACATCTTGCTGAGGCTACGAAACAAGTAGAATGGGATATCTAGAAATGCTTTGCCTGTAAAATGCAGCAACAACTTAAAATGATAGGAGTAAACCTTATTATATCTCCCTTCACATGTTAAATATTTCTGAATACATGTAAGGAGAAGTGCATAGTGTTCTTTCACATAATGTCTTGGCACAGCCTTTGTAAGATCTTCATTTACATAGGGCTCCTTCAGGAACTCCTTGCAGGGGTTCATATCAAATTTGAAATTTTTAAACCACTCCTGCCCTCCTCTTGGAATTTCAGTCACCCTAGCAATAACCTCTGGAGATACTGGGAATTCTAACATAGACACTTTAGAACTTAAACCTGTAAAATTTAAGGCAAATGCTTTTGTTACCTCAGCATGCCCACCCTGCAGCTTCTCACAAAAAGTCCAGCAACCAGCATCCTGAAAAGCTTGTCTTACACCTTCATCTCTTAACGCAAGATCCAATCCCACAGGTTCTGTTCTTTGACATCTTCCAGACCGATGTCCTTTTCTCTCCATTTCGTTTTGAAATCCTTTGCGCAGAGAAACACTACCAGCTTCAACTCCAAAGGCAAATTCAAACTTTGGAACGCAGGCTCGCTTGCAATCAGGTTCTTTTAAAGAATGAACTCGGGCTCCTCCGCAATTTAACAGTCTTATCATACAAACGGACCAATTCATGCAACATTAACAAACATCATAACACTACCATGCATTACAAACCGTTTGAATGATTTTATGTGCGTGGTTATGAACCTATTGGTGGAATGATGGCTTATACTTGCTTGGAAAGGACGCCAATATGACAATAAACGGACGGACATACTGACTCATCCCCCAGACATGACATTCTAAGAATCAGTGCTGCTTAAATCCCCGAATCCGCAATTTCGTAGCGCAGACAGTTATAAGTTAACAAAATGCGCTACGAAATGGCTGGTTACTGACACGCTGTGAAAAAACTAAAACATCATTGCGCTGCAAAATCAGCCAATAAAATTGTGCTGCGGAAATGCGAAAAGGACTAGTGACGTATACAAGACAAGACATATCTTATACAATCATGATAAAGGATGACTAACAGCATTTGAAAATGATTCATATGAATATCTTTCTAAAACACGATCCCTAAGTAACAAACATAGGGCAACAACCATTTGACACCTATTTTTGGACAACAAAAAATTTTTTGGACAACATTATGTACATGTCACTGCAGTTCTAGGTGATAACAACTTGAATGCCAATTAATTCCACTTTCCTTTCCAAAGCCTTTGCTATTTCCTTTGTCAATTTCCCTTAGCCATAAACACATCAAGTGATGCTGACTAGGATATTTTTCCCAACATTCAACTTGGAATAAGTGTCCCTTGCTTGTGGTATTATGTTACCTTTATTAACTTTTATTACATGAACTTTTAACTTGGGGTTGTTACACAATTGTTGATCCAAGACTCATGGGATAACCTAATTTTGACACTCCATTTTATTTGTCTTGGTCAAAGTTTGAATTAGAGTATCCAATCAATTTGAATCCATATACATGTGAATATTTTAGTCCACATTACTAAGTTCCCTTTAAGTATTTTAGAACTCTTTTGTAACATACCCATATCACTCATAAGGTTTTTTCATAAACTTGGAAAAATTCCCAAAAATAAATGAAATATCTAGTCTAGTGGTAGTAAGGTAGATAAGACTTCCCACAAACTATCTATACTTGGTTTCATCTTCAAATCCATTCTCTTGTTTCTATGAGAGCTTAAAATTATTTTCCATTAGAGTATGAAGAGGGTTGGGAGATGAATATGTACTTTGGATGTTGAGTCACTTCAATACCTAAGAAGTAGTGAAGATGTCCCAAATATGTCATCTCAAATCCCCTATTCAATTCTTTCTTTATGGATACAATACAGCTTTAATTTTTCTTGTCATCAACAAGCCATCTACATACACTACAAGATGTACAACTATTTTTATCGATTTCTTGAGAAGCGAAGTTGCATCATCAAGATCAAAGTGTTTGAAATTCAATTTTAGAATATGCTTGGTGAATTTTTCATGCCAGGCTCACAATATTTTTTAGGCCATATAAGGATTTGACATGTTTACATATTTTCTATTCTTGTCCCTTCACAAAAAAAACTTCCAAGACGTGAAGACATTATCTTTCAAATATTCATTCAAGAAAACAAGCTTCACATCTATTTGATGAAATTTATGTCCATTATGAGTTACTAGGGAAAATAGAGTCTGGATGGTGGCCCATTTTGTTATGGGGGAAAATGTCTCCTCTTATTCAACACCTTATTTCCATTGATCTAAAACGGATATTGTAGGTTAAGTCGAAATTTGCTTAATGACCAAGATGGTCCCATGTAATTTTGTTTTTCGACTTGTATAGAAATTGGGCAGTTCCAGATCATCCCAAAAACAACATCAAGTTGAAGTGTCTGTCATTCTGAATCTGGCGCTTCTTACGATTTCTCATTTGGACTCTGGATGATGCAGAAATCATCTGTCAAATTTTATGAAGCACATGTGCAAAAGAGGCCTAACTAGTCATATGGAGTTTCCATCACTCGACATGGTATTTCCATCGTTTGACACGTGACATCAAGTCGAATCCTATCTCAAGTGAACATCTGCATATTGAAAGGTAAAATTTTGGGTTATACTTCATAGCATGGGCACATGATATTTAAATATGTTGTGGCACAAAACTTTGTTGCAAAGCCATATCATAAAGTGTGAAGTCGGAATTATTTCAAAAAACCTTAGTGCAAAGGTTGAAATGATAATAGTGCACATATATAGAACCATGGTGGTAAAGGCTATGACGCATTTAAAATTTCATATTCAGGTTATGTGGCAAAAATATTCATCGAGATTGCACCGACATTGTGAGATAAGGCAACAAGATTGCATGCATAGGGATCTTACCGGATTGGAAGCACCAGAACTTGTGTGACTGTGCCGAAGATAATGCAGCAAGATTGCATGCATAGGGATTCTATAGGATTTGATGCACTAGAATGGTGGCGACTATCGGAGTTGAGGAAACCAAATTGTGATTGCACCAACGTTGAAAATGCTCCATTACGTGGCTCCATCGATATGCCAATACCGGAGTACAAGTAATGTGTTCGGGTCATAAGCGTAGAGGATTAAAATTAATGTGGTTATATATTGTCGAATGTAGTTAGCATAGGGTTCATTAACACTATGTGCCAACAACATTAATGCCTCAAATCAAATGGATTTCAACATTGATGCCGCAAAGCACATGGAGTATAGCCAAATGTATAATTGAATCAATTATGGTGAAAAACTATAGGAAATAGTTGTAAATCCACCATACGTTATTTGGAGCTATATTATGATATAGTTTGTTAAAACTATATTCGAGCCATTTAATTTGGCCATCACATAGTTTGTTAATCAAACACTCTAAAATTAGAGTTTGAGGGATTATAAGAAGGCAAGAACGCACCAACCATAGGCAGAGATAGTGCAATAGTCTCAACTCAATTACAAGAGTTGAAGTTCATATTTGAGCGCAAAAGGTAGAGAACCATTGCGCCATTTCAAGGCATCGAGAAGCTTGAATTTGTGAGCTGGTTGGGCTTTTCGGAGTCATATGGAAACCAAATGGAGTGATTCAAAAGCCTAGACAGGGGTTTCAAGGTGCTCCAGAGACACTGGCAGGATTCTTTCAGTGAATGAAGCGGCCACAATTCTAGATTTTAGTACAGAGAAAATCTGACTCCTAAGTCAATTTGAGGGTGGTTTGATTTGTATGCTCTTTGCTATTGATGTTTGCTTGTTTTCAGTAGAGGTCCAAGTCTACATTCTAAGACTCTTTTATCTTGCTGAAATTGACTAAGTCACTCGAAGAAAGTCTATGTATAGTTGCGAGAGCTCTATGCACTAGATTATTTCCAATTTGAGGAAATAGATGCAACTGTGTCAACAATTTTCATGTACCTCTTTTTCACTGAAATACGAGTAGCCTAGCCATTTGTGCAGGGCCCAAAGACATAGCCCATGAGGGGTGAACTCCATCATCAACATCGGTGTTCTCTATCTTGTTGATTTGTGTAACTTTTGTTTAAATTTATTTATAGTTAATTTCACATGTGATGAAGTCATCCATAATGAACAAATAATTAACAAAGTTGCATGAAGCATCATTTAATTATTCTCGCCAAGGAGAGAGAAAGATATATTTTTCTACATTTAAGATCATATTTTGGTATGAGAGGGGGTTGGCTCTTTTTGGTGCAAGAATGGAAAATAGTTCCAGACAGCTCAAGCAAGAGAACGATGCTTTGCAGCAGATGGTGAAATCTCTGGAGGAAGATAAGCAAGGACTCTAGACAAAGATTGAAGCTTTGAGAAACGATGTTTTGTGGCGGATGGTGAAATATTTGGAGGAAGACAAGCAAAGACTCCAACAAGAGATTGAAGTTTTGCGAAAGAGTCGAAGGATAAACAATCCTTCAATTCACAGCTCATCTACTGAAGGGAAAAATGAAACCTTGCCTTTTCATATGGATGATGAAGACAATTCATCATTATCCACGACTCCAAAAGCTCAGTTGGTAGAAGAAGCTATCAGAAGCTTTTCCTCACCTTCTAAAGAAATTCCTTATGCACCCGCCTCACTAAGAAAAGACTTGGAGAAGAACGAGTCTTCCAGCGATCAAGAGATTGGAGCATTTGAAAAGCATACTAAAGGCAAGGGTATGAAGCTAATGCTAAAGAGGGTTACCAGGAAGGACAAGGCCTCGGAAAGCATGGTCAGAGCAGACTCTAACTGATCTCCATGCAGGAAAGGCCACAACATGAAGTATTGGTCACATTGTGGAATGATGTTGGTCCCTACACCCAGATCTAATGTCGAAAAGGCTGCAAGACCGAAAACGTAAGCTGCTGAATCAATCAAGCAGTGATTCAGAAGGTGAGTCCTTAAGTCAAAAATTAATGTTAAAAGTTATAAAGAGGATTTACCCATGTACATTTTGTGGTAGTAATTCACATTGTGTAGAAGAATGTTGGAAGCAGAAAATTTTCAGCAAGAAAGTAAGTGCTATCAAAAGTCAGGCACAGAAATATGTTGTAGCACTGCTACTAAGAAGCGTCTTGGGAAGATCTTACTCCAATCAGACAAGGACTCTACAACATCCAGACAAAGTATGGGGAAGTCCAATAAAAAGGCAGCTAGCACAAACTCCAAAGAACGAGTTTGTCGACATTGCAAAGTAAAAGGGAATTCGACGAGCAAATGTCTAATGCTACCCCGAGAGACACAATCAACATCAACAAAGTAAAAGACATCAAAAAGCACCTGGAGTCGAGGAATGCAAGTCTCCAGATTGGAACTGGACAAATAACATGCCATATGTATAAACTGTGAGTTTGTAAATTGTTGACAGTAGGCCTAGTCAAAGTTTGTAACTAGAATCCAGATGGTTTTTACATTAACTCATGTTTGTCATCAAGTTCATGTTTGTAATAAAAAATTTTGGAGAACCAAAAGTTCTTTCTGTTGGGAGGAGTGATCCAAAATGGATCTTGTAGGTTAAGTCAAAATTTTCTTAATGACCAAGATGGTCCCATGTAGCAAATTTTTTTTCGACTTGTATAGAAATTGGGCAGTCCCAGATCATCCTGAAAACAACATCAAGTTGAAGTGTCCGTCCTTCTAAATCTGACACTTCTTATGGTTTCATATTTGGATTCTGGATGATGGATAAATCATCTGTCAAAATTTATGAAGCATAGGCGCAAACGAGGCATGGCTGGTCATATGGAGTTCCCATCACTCGACATGGTATTTCCATTATTTGACACGTGGCATCAAGTCAAATCCTATCTCAAGTGCACATCTACAGATTGAAAGGTAAAATCT
The DNA here is from genome assembly GCA_000404065.3 of Pinus taeda. NCBI lineage: Eukaryota > Viridiplantae > Streptophyta > Pinopsida > Pinales > Pinaceae > Pinus > Pinus taeda. The sequence goes on along the minus strand of APFE030837976.1, from coordinate 139,680 downwards.
GGGTTTATACTTCATAGCATGGGCACATCATATTTAAATATGCTGTGGCACAAAACTTTGTCACAAAACCATATCATAAAGTGTGAAGTTGGAATTATTTCAAAAATCCTTAGTGCAAAGGTTGAAATGATAATAGTGCGCACATATAGAACCACGGTGGCAAAGGTTATGATGCATTTAAAATGTCAAATTCAAGTTTATGTGGAAAAACTACATGTTGTAGTACAATAATGGCAAGGAAGGCGCATATGTAAAAACCTTGGTTGTAATGCTTTTTTACATTCTTTTAAAACCATATCGTTTTAATGGAATATTCAAAATACATATGATGGAATGTAATATGGTTACATCAATTTCCACCGCGGAGTCCATTTTCGAAGGCGAATTCGAAGGTTATATGCAACCACTACGACCATGCCTTCACAAAATGTTGTATTGCCACGTTAGCCGATTCAGCATCAGTCAATAGTGCCATGGGAGATGACCATTGTTACTTCTACGTCAATAGGATTGCAGCGGAGTCCACAGAAGGGTCCACGTAGCATGGATATCCAGAACAACTGCACAAAGGTGTTGGAAAGCAGTCCAACGAAACCACTAGGGAGTTATAAATGTTCCATGGAGATCTACCACAACATCACCGCGGGACTGACATGCTAAGCCCACAGAATAGATATGCCAATAGTTAAGCACCGTGGAGCAGGTCAAGACCACCAGAAGGTGGAGATATACCAACACCAATTCATCGACGAAGGATTCATCGAGATTGCACCGACATTGTGAGATAATGTAGTAGGATTGCATGCACAGGGATTCTATCGGATTTGATGCACCAGAATGGTGTTGACTAACGGAGTTGAGGCAACCAAATTGTGATTGCACCATTGTTGAAAATGCTCCATTATGTGGCTACAGCGATATTCCAACATCGGAGTACAGGAAAAGTGTTTGGGTCACAAGTGCACAGGATTAAAATTAATGTGGTTATATATTGCAGAATGCAGTTAGCATAGGGTTCACTAAAACTATGTGTCAACAACATTATGGCCTCAAATCAAATGGAGTTCAACATTAATTCCACAAAGTCGATGGAGTATATCCAAACATATAATTGAATCGATTATGGTGAAAAACTATAGGAAATAGTTTTAAAACCACCATATGCTATTTGGAGCTATATTATGATATAGTTTGTTAAAACTATATTCGAGCCATTTCATTTGGTCATCACATAGTTTGTTAAAACAAACACTCTAAAATTATGGTTTTGAGGGATTATAAGAAGGCAAGAGCGCACCATCCATACGCAGAGACAATGTAGTAGACTCAACTCGATTATAAAAATTGAAGTTCTGATTTGAGCGCAAAAGGTGGAGAACCATTGCGCCAGATCAAGGCATCGAGAAGCTTGCAGTCATGAGCCAGTTAGTTTTGGGCTTTATAGAGTCATACATAAACCAAATGGATTAATTCTAAAGCCTAGACAGCAGTTTCAAGGTACTCCGGAGAAACTGACAGGGTCCTTTCAATGAATGAAGCACCCGAAATTCCAAATTTCAGTACAGAGACAATCTAACTCCTAAGTCAAGTTGAGGGAGGTTTGATTTGTATTCTAGTTGCTATTGATGTTTTCTTGTTTTCAGTAGAGGTTCGAGTCTGCATTCTAAGACTCTTTTATTTTGCTAAATTTGACTAAGTCACTTGAAGAAAGTCTATGTAAAGTTTTGAGAGCTCTCTGCACTAGAGCATTTCCAATTTGAGGAAATAGCCACAACTGTGTCAGCAATTGTCATGTACCTCTTTTTCACTGAAATACTCGTGGGCTAGCCTTTTGTGCAGGGCCCAGAGACATAGCTCAGGAGGGGTGAACTCCATCATCAACATCGGTGTTCTCTATCTTGTTGATTTGCGTAACCTTTGTTTAAAGTTCTTTACAATTAATTTCACATGTGATTAAGCCATCCATAATGAAAAACTAATTAACGAAGTTGCATGAAGCATCATTTAATTATTCTTGCAAAAGAGAGAAAGAATGATCTAATTTTGTGCATTCCAGATCATCCATGGAAATATTTTTCCATGAACCTTTCTTTGTACTTTTCAAGTGAGCCATTTGATTTTTACTTGTTCTTATAAACCCACTTGCAACCAATTGGTTTTGTTCTAAATGTAGGATCCGCCAACTTCCTTGTTCCATTATTTATGAGAGCATCATACATATTTTGCATTTCTTCTTTCCACTCATCATGAGAAGTAACTTCTTTAAAAGAAGTTGCTTCAAAGTTAGTAGATAAATTTAAAACACAATAACATGAACATCCATATCAACAACTGAAGCATAAGTATCTACATCACCTCCATCTTTTTTAGTGTAATATCTGGCTCCTAACTTTTTGACCTCATCAATATGAACACTTTCAATTGTTTTGATGAGAAATTTTGGGGGACCTTTTTGAGATGGTACAAGTTGCTCCACTAATTGACATGGGGCCACATAAAGATTTGACCTTTCAATCCTCTCAATCATGTCTGTCAAATAATCTTCCTAATATGATGAAATGTTTGGGACTTCATGAAGGGAAGATAGTGCTTCAAGATGACATTCCAAAGATTGATCCAAGATTGCGATCCCCCATTCAAGATGTAAAATCTCATTAAATTCACGATGTGTCTTTACATTAGTGAATCTATCAATATGATCAAGTTATTCGTCAATAATATTGTTAATCTTGGAAGGTTCAAGAAAAGATACACCTCTAGAAAGAATAAAGTTATTGTTTACCTCATCGTAAAGTCCATATTCCTAAGTGGTATTTGAATGCCCGAAGAATATATACTTGTGACTCCTCACATTGAGATGATTTATTTTCTCCTTAGGAGTCAAGGAATAGTAGGTGGAGCTAAAGACCCTGAGATTCCTTACAAGATGGATGTTTCCATACAACATTTTGTGAGGAGTCGTATTCTTAAGAGCATGAAATGGACACCTAGTTTTCACATATACTATACAAAGAATGGCATCAACCCAAAACATCAACTTTTTATTTTTGAAAAACATCATGGAGTAAACCATATTTAAGATAGTCTTGTTCATTCTTTTAACAAAACCATTTTGTTGAGGATTGTGTGGAATGGTGGTTTGACTTTGAATCCCATGTTGGAAAAGATAATGTTCAAATTCATTAGATGTATATTATCTTCCATCATCTGTATGAAGACATCCAATGAATGATTGTGCTTCATTTTGAATCCATACATGAAAATTTCTAAAAGTTTCAAGAGCTTGAGATTTATTTTTCAACACGTACACCTAGCATATTTTGGTATAATCATCAATAGAAGCCATCATATATTTGTTTCCATCAGTAGATGGGACAAGCATAGGGCCACACAAATCAGAATGTATCATTCTAAGTTTTCTACATGTGCTAGAAGTAGAATCATGAAAGCGTTGTTTGTTGTGCTTTCCAAAGATACAAGCATAAAATTGCTTCATCCTAGGTATATAGTAGGAAAATCAGAAACACCATTCATTTTCAATAAACTAAGGTTGTTATAACCAATATGTCCAAATCTAGCATGCCATTGAAGACCAAGGCAAACTTTAATGGTGTGATATTTTTCATAAAGTTTATAAATGGAGGTGAATATTATATTCAATGTCCATTTTAAGGTAGGTGAATATTCAATTTTCTCATGGAAAAATATATCAACTCTAAGAATAATTACGCATTGAAAAAAGTCGTTTGGTGAAATTATAACCAAAAGTGCTCCAACATGGTTTCCCTTTCCATGGTCATCAATTCCTTAAACTTGGTCTCCTCTAGGCCCATTCCCCTTTTTTCTACTTTGTGCGACTCTTGTTCCTCCTCTCTCATGAGCTTGCCCCCTACCTCTAATACTTGCATATTGCCTCCTTCTATTCTCTCTTTACCCTTTCTTAGAACCCTAATTAGGGATGAAGTTACTAATAGTGTTACTCCCTCTTCTCCCTAGAAAGAAAGTGGTCAATCTCTCTAGTTTTGTTTTGGATAAACGCATGTATAATATTTTAGGAAAAGGATTAAATTTTTCTATCGACCCAAAAAAAATACCTATTGAAGATATTATGTGAAGTATTGAGTTTGGTATTAAATATTCACCATAAATCACTAAAGAAGTAATGATGGAGGATTGTGTTGTTATCCTTAGATTCGGAGATAAGCCTCCTAAGAGAAACAATAGTAAGATTTTTTTTCATTTACTTGAAGGATATTAATAATAACCCTAGAATTGATGTTCTTAAAGCTAATAAGGTTGTACTATTGTTGAAGAAATGGTTGATTCTGTGAAAAAAATGTTGAACCACCTTAACAATAATGGGAGCTATAAAAAGTTGAGGAAGGGTCCCCATAAGAAAATAGAAAGGGGGATCGCAGATGCTATTTGATCTGATAGTGCACTCAACCATATAAGGAAGAAACCAGTTGAGAGAAATCCCCTCACACCTAGAATCTATGGCCCAACCAAGATTCATAAACAAGATCACCCCTTGAAACCCATTGTTAATACTATAGGTGGGCCCACTTATCTTCTCGTTGAGCACTTGATCCAAAAACTTAAACCCCTTGTGGGCCTCACCAAATCCTTTGTTAAGGACTCCCTTCATTTTTCAATGAGATCAAAGATAACAAGCTTGAACCCTCTAATATTTTTTGTGAGATTTGACATCCCTTCTCCATTCATGAAAATTCTCATTAATGAATCGATTGATGTTAATAACTTCATAACTAATGTTGATATCACTAAGTTAGCCATAACTTTCCCAAATTCCACTTTATTGAGCTTTCAGCGTGAATTATATGAGCAAAGTTTATTGGGTTTCCATGGGCTCTCCTCTCTCCCAAGTGGTGGAAAACCTTCCCATGGAGGAATTTGAAACCAAGGCCTTGGCTTCTTCACCCTTTCGACTGAAGATTTAGTAGAGGTTCATAGATAATAACTTTATTATTTTTTGTCATGGTGAAGATAAGTTATAATTATTCAAGCATCATCTTAGTCATCAATGTTATCACATGTATTTTTTTATAAATTTTCTCAAAAAAATTATAATTTGAGCGAAAATTGGGTGTAATAGGTTAAGAAGGCTAATCATCAAAAGGTCCTAAATTTTCTCAGGCTCATGCAAGGTTTCATTTAAAAATATTGGGTCTGTTGGCCTAATCTCCAAGATGTTTTTACAAACCACATATGTGCATTACCACAAACCACAAGTCAACATAACACAATATTAAAGCCCAACGCCCAAATCAAGTGCCAAGCCGAGGGTTGAAAAGGAGAGTATAAAGTGAACAATGCAATGAAATAATTTGTGGCTAAGGAGCATTAAAATGAAATTAATTCAATATCTTCGCAAACATGTGGGATTAAAGCCACACAATTAATAATAAATAATATCAAAAAAACCATGTCCAAACTTTATGCACCCAAATCATAGTGCCAAATGACAACAACAAATTGATTTTTCAATGAGAGACCACCCATGCCTCAAATTATTTTCACCTAGTCATTCTTATTAATGACACGAAGCCTTCAAAATGAAAGCCATGTGTGAAGTCTAATAGGGATATGTCACCAACGTGTAAGGAATTGTGTGCAATTTTTAGGAGGATACTAGAAATAGGGCATTCATTTGCTAGTCAACCTGTCGATGCCAACAGTCAATAGATACACCTAAGCAAGATTTGTGTGGAAATTATATGGGAGGTCTTCACATAGAGCAACATACAAAAACACAAATGTCTTTTGAGATCATAGATTGCCTCCGAAGCATGGTACAACTAATTATCATCCAATCTGTTGAAGTCACCATGTTTGAAATATTAATGCATGTTATATAAAAGCAACAAAACAATTGGATTATTTTCCTTCTTCTTTAGTTAGAGTTTTCCTACAATCAACTATTTTCGACAGCAGGGTGTTATTACATATGAAAAATTATTAATTATTCGATAAGATATTTATGAAGTACAAGTTTGGTTGAAATTTCTTGTGAAGGAAATTGTAAAGGGAAAGGCATAAGTTGTTGAAAACAACCCTTTGAAAACCCTTGGAGTTGATTTGGACACAATTTTTCTTCAATGTTAGGAAGAAGGGAGAACCTCATTTTTGTATATTGAGCTAGATTCTACAAGACATGATTGATAAAAAGGAAGTAATTATTAAGGTCTAGGACTTTGGTATTTAATGAGGTTGCATGTGTTCTTGAAACTAGTTCTAGCTAGGATGATTGGTTGGATCCTTTTAAATCTCTAAGTTGCAACAAAAGATTTTCAATTGAAGTATTCATTGAGTCTTTCAATGATCCTTTTTTTAGACATTTTGTTGATTATATATTATGGATTCTAATAATACAGAGCTTCCTAATGCAACTAAGGTACACAAGCTATTGTACAATCATTTGTATCCATTGGAAAATATTTTACAGGATTTGCCAATAAATATATTCCTACACTTCCCAAAGGTAGATTGAAATCAACAGTTGAGCATTTTCAGGAATAATATCATCAAAGGATCAAAATTGAAGATTTCTAGGTACATATTATTAGTCATTAACCACATTTGGTAGAGGTTTTTAGGTAGAGAACCCAACAATCAAATGTTAGCGGACATATCTGGCAATCAAATCCCATTTTTTATGGATGAGAATCAACAGTGAGATGGAAAACTTAAGATTCAAGGATTAGTTAGAGATTTCAAGACAGGGAATAATCAAAGTTCCAACTATTTCCATATTTGAAGGCACCTGATTCCATAAATCTTGTAAGTTGTTCAAAGTAGTTCTTTTGTTATTTTTATGGATACGCTAGTTTCCTACTAGTAACAACTTATGTAATTTCTATATATTTGAGAATTTTGTAATGGAGGGTGGGATTTTGAAAATTTAGGGATTTTTTGTTGTGTATATTTTTATTTCATATTAATAAAAGCAATTCAAGCAGAAGTACTTAACTCATTACTCCAAAGATTCATATTATGATGTTTTCACAGTGTATTTCTTAGTGTATGTTTTTCATGCTCAATATTTCATATTTTGTATTTCCTTAGTATTTGAATAAACATATATGGAATTGGAATTCATCTTATGATTCTTTGATTCATTAGAATAAAATTCATCTTTCATTCTCTACTCTATTGCATTCAGATATTTCTCCATGTATTTATGATATTATTACATAATCCACTATTGATAGTGTTTTGTTTTAATTGAAATGTTATTTCTTCCAATCACCATATTGCAACAATTTTATGTCTAGTGGAATAATATATATCTTGCATTTGGAAATTAATGTCTCATAAAACAAATATATAAGACTTTTGATTGATATTTCACGCTTGACTCCATGGCCAATGGTTTATACTTTTTTCAATCCAATCAAACCCCTACATTTCCCATTTTACAAAAGACCTAGCCATTGTACTAATTGAATAAATAGTTGTTGTGGTGACATTGAGTGACTGAGTTATAAGAGAGACCCATCTATGGATTGGAAGGGATAAATTTCAAACTCCAAGACTAGTTCACTATTAGCTTTGGGATTTCCTTTCACAGCTAGGAAAATTATGGAGTGATAACGTTTTGGCACCATTGTAGGGGAGGCGAAGCCTTCAAGTAAATTACCCTGGATAATGAAGATGTTTCAGATCTAATCATTGATGGTGAACAAATATCAGACATAATCAAGCTCTACATCATTCACCTAACAACTCCAATCAAACTACAAATCAAATTTAAAGACTTCATTGGAGGACGAGCCTTAATGACAGAGACATGAAAGGACATGTTGATGGTGTTGGATGTCACCAACATGTAAGGGGATCTCCCTGATGTGAAGTCCCAAATAGACCTCACATCGTTTGGTGTGGGAGTCCCATCAAACTATACCATCTGGACATTGTTGTAAAGGTTTCAAATATATTCCTGGGTTACAATCATAAGAAAGAGATCACAACACTACTTTGGGAAGAAAGTTTGTAAACATTATGAGGCACCCAATGTAAGGTGCACAAGGGAAATTCCATGACTGGTAAAGGAAAACGAGCCTCTCGTTAGAAAAGAAATAATATTATCCTAAAGGGGGGACCCAGGGATAAAGAGAAAGTATTGTTGATTACCTATAGATTAGTCACATAATAAACAAAAATCACAAAAGCATAACATCAATTATTTAATAATAGTCACATCTAAGCAATGGATTAGTTCATTAAACTTAGTATGTAACTAAAGAAACATATACCACAAACATAACAAGAATATTCCTACTATATCTGTGATACATGTATGAAGAAGTGTCGGCTCATAGAGCTTCTGATTATGAATGAAAGGTCCCAATTACATTGTTACATGGATGAAACTTTATATCCAGTAGTGGAACATGAAGCCACAACTTGATTCTATAAATAATGGTCTATATCCTATGCACTACAAGAGAAGTGAAGGCAAGACACCCAAAATCCAAGCCCTTAGCTTGAGTTATGACGAGTTATTTATAACTAATGATAATGACCTTTCAGCTTCATCATGACTCTTTAACTTCTATGGTTGTTCATATTCTATACATAACTCTTTACATTCCATGCTTTTCACATTCGACATGTGTCTTTTGGACTTCATTACATAACATTTATTACAAAAGACAAATTATTTATGAGACTGTGGCCTAATAAGACAAACTGAGAATAGGACAAAGTCTTATCAAATAGACAAATCATTTGCTTCCTCATGAAGCTCATTTATGATATATGTGTTTCATTATCTGAACTCCGTTGAGATGAATTTGACCCAAACTGGAAAGTCCCCTATATAACACATCTTCACCTCCAATGCCTCTGTCAATATAGTACTGGAGCTCGACCATACATTATTCCATAGCCATGAGAGCTTCATATGAGCTTTGATTCATGTGATGGAATATTGGAGAATGATGTCTTTGGTAATCGCTAAGACTTCCTATTCTAATGCTTGCTTGATTTTTTCTATATATTGTCTGATTTCTCTTGGAAGATGATTTCCCTGATGCTTGCTTGATTTCTTCAAGTGATCCTATTGCAGTAATCTCATGTTTATGTGTTAGAGACTCGAAACCATTGTGCAGTCGATTATAAGAAGAAATAGTACTAATTGAATGTTCTGCAAGACGCATGTAGATCTGATGGTGGAGTCGCATATGAACTCTGTCCATCTATGCGACAATCCTGTCTTTATTTTCCAAATGTTGCAGAGCATCCAAGTACTTGGAAACCCATTCTTGAATATGTTCAACTACTCTATTTTCCACGTTTAGTATTTTTACCACTTATTGTGCTTTCTTATGAATGCTAATGAGAGGATCCACCACACAATGTATAAGTATCATATCATCATATAACCATGCCATGGTGTCCTCCACCAGCCCTAGCTCCTCCTCCATGGTTGACTGCCATTCTATTGTGTTGTCATTATGTGAAGATAATCGTTGATTCTTTGCCACAAAGAGTTTCGCTTGTTGCTTCAAGGAAACGAGTTCTTTTCTCAATCTAGAATTCTCGCACAATAAATATTCAAAGTTGTCTTGCACTGTTTTATAAAAAAAAACATTTTCCACCATGATTACCCTAGGATTCCTTTTGGTATCAATAGTTATCACCTTTTCTGTAAATACTGAGACTGGGTTTTAAGTATCATTCGAGAAGTGCCTTTGTCTCTATTGCACAATCCTCTTCTTGTCTTGGTCAAATGTGACACTGCACACATCCATGACTTTATCTGCAGGTGGAAGAGTGATTCCCATTTCTTCAAATAGAAGATGACCACCTGTGAGAGGAGGTTCTTCAGGGGAACCTAGTTCATCATCCATTAGCTAGGTGGTACCTTATTCCTCTAACTCTTCCTCTATCTCCTGAGTCCACTATTCTTCCTCCAGACTACAAGATGCTTCTTCCTCCTGGGGCTACCTTTTTTTTTCACCTTCTATTCTTCTCCTTTCCTCATCTTCTTCCAGTTGTTTCCTAAGCAACTCATCCTTGATCTGAAACTTAAAAATTCAAGGTTTCTTGAAAACGTTTTCAAGCTAGTTTATGTATTGTGGGCAATGGATCAAATTTTCAAAAGCACATAAACTTATTAAACTTAGTTCATTTTTGCATATTTAAAGAGAGAAAAATAGACAACAAGTAGCATCACAAAACAACAATTTTATGATGAAGTTCACCCCTCCTGGGCTACAACTTTGGTTCTAGCTTCCAATGTTGTCCCTTTAAATATATTCTCAAAATGTTAATTACATCAACTTACAATGCTCAAATCACAAAAATAATGTTTCCATTGTGTTCAGACACCCAAAAGCCCTTGTGTAAGCTCTTCTTGTACTCAAAAAGGCTGAAAATGGCCAAGTTAGGCCTCCTTGTTCATTTTCCTGATATTCTTTGCAAATTTACAAAATTGGCTAAATTGGCAATGAAATACTCCCTTGGTGTATCTTCTAGGCAATAAATTGGCACAGGTTTGGTGTTGATTGTACCTTAAATGGTGAAAAATTCCGGGCCGTTAGTTGGCCCCCATGCCCAATTCCTTCACCCTTTTGTTTGTCATGTGCTTCCAAATGTAGCTAGGCGTGCAGGCTAGAGGCCACATGCCCATTGGCTCCACGTTCTTGGTCATATTATGGGCCATGGGGCTACAAGCTAGGCACCACGCATTAGCCTTCCTACGCAACACCCGTTGGTGGTTACGTGGTGTTTTTTTAAACTAGAGGGTAGGGATTCCCTCACTGCTCCTCTCACCTGGTGCCATAGTCACCTCATATCCACATGACATGGGATTGGGACCACGTTCCCTGCCCCTTCCGCCAACACCAAAACGGCTTCATTTTAAATATAAATTTTCCACTATGAATTAACAAGGAATTCTATTGGTGCAACGGTTCGAAGATTAGTTGATAAATATGAGGTCGTATGATCAAACCCAGTAAATGCATGCCATCCCGATAACAAAAATTTGGCACATTTCCTGAGGCCATGTGGCGGTCATTCATTAGGCCATGTGGCACCCTCTGATTGGCCAATGTGGTAGCCTGGGTTTGACCCAAACCAAATCTCCTTCAACTAATCATATCATGCCATTTTTCAATCCTAGCTTGGGTTATCCAACCAATGTACTACCGAGTCAGCCTGTTAACATCATCGTACGAACTGCCTAGTCAACCCTACAAGTTGACTTTTTAGTTCTTTGCCAAAAACTTTATAACGTGATAACTTCCTCATACGGTGTTGAATTGAGGTGATTCTAGCATCGTTGGAATCAAAACAATGATATCTACGACTTGGCACCAGTTTCAGGATATTATGAGCACTTTGACTTTTGAGAATATTTTTGATCCCCAGGATTATTCCTCCCCATTGAAAGCTTTTGGACCACCAAAAGTATATTTTTACTCAACAAGTAAGTAAGGGTACAACTCCCTCATGTTAACAAGGTTAATCCTCTCTACAGATAGTGATGATCCCTCTAGCCCAATGTGTGGGTCTAGCAACTGAAGTTACAATCAACTAGACATCTTCCTAGGTTATAATTGAAAAGTAGAATGAAAGAGTTGACCTACCTCATTCTGATGATATTCCAATTTCCTTTATTGAGGGCCTCGAACTGCTTGTGTCACGGACTTGTTCCTGCTTCTCTTAGTGTTTATGTACCTACAAAAGTGATTAAGAGACAACAAAGCATGCCAAAACCAATAGAAAATCCAATAACAACCTACTTAACTGATCAAGGAATGTCAAGCTAAATAATACATGAACATATATATTTTTGGAAGATGAACAGAAAGTTGTATATTATTAAGAAATAAAGGGAAGCTTGCAACCAAAGCCTTGATGTTGAAAGGCTCTCCTTGAGTGGTAATCCAAGTCCAAGCAAAGAACTCTTCAAGCACTCCTTCTCCAAGTCTAATGAATAACCTCTAGGCACAAGCTTAGTATAAGGGTGCAAATAGACATATACCAACCAACCTCTGACCTAGCCAACCATTTTGGAATGGGAGAGGATGAATATATAGGCTGGGAAAGGGAGTTACGACCTCTCCAAAGATAGGATTAGGCCCTAATCTCAAGGAGGTAGCTCATACGGATAAGAACAAGAGGTCAAGTTGGGAGGATTCGACCTCATCTATGTCGAATAAACTCTAGCTCGCTACTTTGGAAGCTTCTAGATCATGAAGCTTCTCATCCTCTTTGGGAAAATTTCCTTTTTAGGATCATCGGGGGTATATGAGAAAATAGAGCGAAGCCATTGCAGGTCAAGCATGATGCAACAAGAAACCATCGTGATTTTTCACCTCATAAGAGCGACGAGTATCAAAATTAGGGTTTTAGAGCTATTTCTTCAGGGAAATCTTAAGGCATTTTCCAATCAATGTCTTAGGAAGGCTTTGAATTGCATATATGAATGAGTACACTGCATTATGGTCATGTTTCAGGCACTTAGGGGTATGTCACGAGGAAGTGTAGGAGGTGTGACAAAATACTGTGTAACAGATGCCCCATAAAGCATGAAGGTAGAACGAGGAGTGATGGCTGAGATGCTTGACGAGATTTTGCAAGGATGAGGACACACACTATCAAGATACCTGCAAATCAAGGACGCATATACATATACATATATGATGTCAAAACATGAATCCATGGTATGGATGCAGCCATCTGGATAATAAGGACTTATGAAAAGATCCATGGCATGGGTGCAACCATCGAATACAGAAGGATCATCTGTAATCTAAGATCCAAGGCATGGATAGAGTCATCCTATATAAAACGATGATCATCGTAAATGTAAAATCCCACGTCACAACCAGCCACATTGTAGAAACATGCATACAATCATGAACAACATATATAACTCCAGGCAACTTGAGTCATATTAGACAAGACCCAGCGTCTTGCACTCCATCTCAACACGATCAAAGTACAAATTCTAACATGTGAACGAATGTGTCATAGTCGAACATGCTAGAAAACCACCTGATTACCAGCCATTGATGTGGACCGTCAACATGCATGAGAGGAACCACCCATAATGACAATGGCTCTCAAGGTATGACAATACAATCTGTGAATGTGATAATGAAGTTGAAGTCAAACACTCATGGAATCACCTTATCGAAGGCTAATAGTGAAAACCTATCGTCAGATGCGAAAAACTTGCCATTAAGGTATGCAAGCTCTATGGCACTGAAAGGGAATTTCTAAGTCATCTTCCTGGATAATGAGCTGAAGTCGTTAGGAGGTGACCTGTTGAAGGAGGGTCATAAAGAATATCCCATCATCGACACGAAACAATGAAGAAAGTGGAATAATTTTCAAGACTATAATAGTGACTCAAACAATGTATAGGTAAATAACTGCAGATTGGACTTGTCTTGAACATATTGGCGACACGACTCCGGAGGTGTGGCAACATTAGACAACATAGGACAAAGGGTCATAATGACGAGGTGGAATAGTCAAATGAGAGGTAAAATGGATCACCCAAAACTAGAAGAACAAGTGACTAAGTGAGGATATCCCAAACCCGACAGGAGATGTAAATGAGTTTCATGTTCAAGAGAGACATGCTGCCTATACAAAGGATGTTTCATCTTCGTTCCCCCCCCCCCCCCCCCCCCACTATTTCTAGTGAGTACCTCTTTATTTTTACACAATATTGAAGAGGATACCACATGATTGTCATATAAGTTCATTCTTTGAATGAATCGATCCTAGTAAGTTTTACCTTCCCTAGGAAGGAGAAGCTCTATCTCATCATGGTGATAAGTCTTTTGTCGTAAAGTTTTAATGAGTCCGACGTAAGAATAACTCAGTATATTTTTCATATTTATAGAGTTTGAAAAGAGATTAAAAAGAAAACTCCATCATGTCCCTTTTAGTAATTTGTCCCTTGAATCCGAAAAGGTAGAAAACAATATTCGAGAGAACCTCTTGACCATGTTGATGAAGGTGTAAATTTTTCGTAAATAATCAATCTCATCCCGAAAAAGGGGTAAACGTACACTGAGGTGATGTCAATTCATTTACTTTAACGATTTTGAAATGACAAGTACTCAACAATATTTTCATATTTCAAGAGTCAGAAAAGAGCTGAAAGATGGCTCTTCCTGGAGGAGCGAGTGGTAAAAAGGATAGCAACTAGTTTCGGTGATAATGGAACTACTCAAAACATATAAGGGTCAAGAGGCTGGGTAATAAGACCACTGATTGCAGATGTTCCCCAGGCAAGGGTACAACAACCAAGTGAAGGCATATGATCGGCCAAAGAGATGATGACGATGGAATGAAAGAACCAAGGCTCATCTAGCAAAACTTGGTTGATAAAAACGGAAATCACGAGATGCAAAGCGGGCATGGTTTCATTTTTACACAAGCTTGAAACATGAGAAACTATGCTTGAGTATATTTGAATATGGTTTCATTTTTTCAAAAGCTTGAAACATGGGAAAAAACTATGCTTGGATTTGGCTTCATTTTTACACAAGCTTGAAACAAAGATAAACTATGCTTGAGATAAGTTTGGTTCCTGTGATAATGAAACTTCTCAAAACATATAAGGGTCAAAAGGCTGGCTAATAAGACCACTCATTGCAGATGCTCCCTAGGAAAGGGTAAAACAACCAAGTGAAGGCATATGATCAGCTAAAGAGATGGTGATGATGGAATGAAAGAACCAAGGCTCATCTCGAAAAAATCAGCTGACAAAAATGGAAATCATGAGATGTAAAGTGAGAATGGTTTCATTTTTACACAAGATTGAAACATGGGAAACTATGCTTGAGTATACTTGAAGATGGTTTCATTTTTAAACAAGCTTGAAATGGAAACAACCTATGCTTAGATTTGGTTTCATTTTTACACAAGCTTGAAAAGGAAACAAACTATGCTTGGAATAAGTTTGCATGCCCCCAGCATAATGACTCAATCCGAGGTTACATGCCCCCCCAAGCTTCATTTCATTCACCTCAAAAGACTACTGGTTACTAATAGGTGTATGAAATTAAGGTTCACTTACGTGATCAAGTGAAAGACTCGACTGGGATTTTACAAGTTCTAATCAAAGACTCAAATTGGAAGGGGATTTGTTTCATTTTTTAATGAGATTGACATAGGAAAAAGAACCATGCTCATAACCTATTTCATTTTTTAATGAGGTTGACATAGTAAAAGAACTATCCTCATGGTCCTTGTTTCATTTTTTAATGAGCTTGACACAAGATAAGGAACTCTGCTCCATTCCTTTGATCATAGACCAGAAGAGGCCATGGCTTCCAAGATTGATCAACTAGTGAATGATCAGGGGAAATATTTCGATAACCAATCAAAAGATGAGGTTGCAAAGCTGTAAGGTTTTCCAACTCTTTGGAAGCTTCATCCATAAGAGGACAAAGGTGAATGGGATGATTACCTTCACACACCTTACAAGGAAATTTTACTTTTCCCTTTTTACCATGAGATTTACTAGTTGAAGGTTTATCACCAACATGATCGCTAGAGGCTGATGACAAAGGTCAATGTGAACCTGTAGACCACACTTCTAATACCTTGGGAATACTAGGACAATTCCAAAGAAGGTGGTCACCCTTACATAACATGCAAGGGAATTTTACGTTTCGGGGCTGATTGGAATATTTTTCTACATCAGTTGCATTTGTATCAATGGTTGCTTGGTTGCACCCTTTCTTATTTTTCTTCTTCTTCTTCATCCTATTATTCTTCTTCTTAGCTTCCTGGTTACTAGAATCCATAATTTCACCCAGCGAAGAGGAAGAAATGGGTGAAGAAATAGGTGAAGAAGCCGAGGGGTCAACTTTAGGCTCAACATAAGGTTGATGTTGTTCAAGTGGAGGAGAACTTGGTTGAAAAGCAGTTTCGACACTTAGAAACACTGAGGTCGAAAACAACCAAACTCACAGACCAATGGTCAATCCAGGAAGGGACAATGTTGCCATATAGGGAGCACCAGTGTTTCCAAAAGAAGGAAAAGGACTAAGATTCCCATCAGAGGGGTTTCTGTGACTGGTAGACTCAGGAAATGTTGCTTTTGGTATCAACTTAAGATCTACTAAGGAGTATTTCCACAAGAAGGATGTTATTTTGTGGACAATTAATTTTATAATTTGAAACAAAAACTTTCCCTTTTCATTTTTTAAGAGTCAAGAAAAGGACGAAAAGGTGACTCTAGTCACTTTCATTGGTTTAGCGAGCTTGAAAGGAGAAGTGCTCGATGATCTTTTCAAATTTAAGGAGTCAAAAAAGATCGAAATGACTACTCGGATAACTCTAGGAAAAAGGAGTACCAAGTAACTGTGAGTTGCAATATACACCTCAACAAATAAATTTACCAATGACTTGACATATGTGTAGGCAATCTCCCTGAATGTTGTGTTTGGTGTATCACATTTACAGGGTGGCAGAATTGACTTCCTTTGGATAAAGGTTTACAACCAATGAGTGTCTCCCTTTATATACTCGATGCTACGGGGAGCAAAAGTCCATGTTAGCTTTGTCAAACGCAAAAGAGAATGACAACTGCTAGGTTTTATAGACGTCGAAACACGTCTCTAGCCTAGACCACTAAGTATGAACATTAATGTTTCAAATGCTCCTTAGATTAATTCATAGATTTTAAGTTTATCTGCAATTAAGTTTTAGTTTTGAGGCTCAAAACGATTTCACCTTAACACCTATGATGCAACTATATGAGAAAAGGAAATTTTCCACTTCGATGAAAGCTAGACTAACCAAGGGAAGAAATTTCAATCAATAATGCATCAAAAAAAATGCATCATGCAAAATTATTTCCACTAACTTTCACTTTCGTCTTCCAAATGCAATGCCAAAAGTAAAAATGATTTTCACTTTTCATTATCCTAAATGCAACTTTTCAAAAGCAAAATGATGTTGACTTTACAAAGATGCATTTATATGAATTATGATTTTCTTTTCATGTTGAATGATTTGATGCACCTAATACAGTTCTTAGCTTCCAATCACTAAAAAAATGTGATCTATTTTCAATGATGAATCTCAAAAAATAACTTTTCAATGCAACTAATCTAATGCATTTTCACGAAAAGTAAATTTCAAAATACAAGCTAAAACAAATGCAAAATGATGTTTTCAATGATCTCCACAGAAAACAACATATAATCAATCAGAAAAACAAGTATCTTAATGACACCAACAAGCAGCAAGTGATGACCAATTGACGAGAAACCCTAGAACTCAGTCAAATTGCACTTCGAATCCAATGAGACAAATTTTGCAAATTAATCAAGGCAATTAATAAAAAAACTGACAAATCCAAGTATATAGGATGGGAAAATATCTTAGGGGCCAAGACACACTAGATTCTTAGGAAGAAACCTAAAAAATTCTCACGTTCAAGGATCATCGCTACTTTACATACCCAAACCCTTAATTATCACTATTTTGCATAGGCAAACCCGCGATGGCATCACTACTTTGTATATCAAAAGTAGTGATGATTTCAGCACGACCAAATAATGAAGAATTTTTTTTTCATCGCGACTGTAAAGGTAAAAACCGTGATGCAATCGCGACTGTTAAGGCTAAACCTGTGATGGGCGAGGAATATGGAAAAATACTAAAAATATTCCAAGAAAAAATCCATACTTAGCACTCTAAGGTAGTAATCAGTGATGGTATACACCCATATTGATGCAGACAAGGGGAAAAATTGATGGTTGATCAAACTAGTCAAAATATTAGGGTGAAGGATTGGATGGAAAGGATCATAGGCTCCCCAGTAGAGTCGCGAAGTCGTTGACAAGGTTAATCCTCTCTGCGGACAAAGACAATCCCTATAGCCTAATGAATGGGTCTAGAAACCTAAGTCATGTTCAACTAGAAATCTTCCTAGGCTATAATTGAAAAGTAGAATGAAAGAGATGACCTACCTCGTTCTAATGCTATTCTGATTTCCTTTGTTGAGGGCCTCGAACCACTTGTGTCACGGACTTGTTCCTGCTTCTCTCAGCATTTATGTACCTGCACAAGTGATCAAGAGATAGAAAAGCATGCCAAAACCAATAGCAAATACAATAACAACCTACTTAACTGATCAAGGAATGTCAATCTAAATAATACATGAACATATATCTTTTAGGAAGATGAACCAATAGTTGTGCATTATTAGGAAATAAAGGGAATATTACAACCAAAGCCTTGATGTTGAAAGGATCTCCTTGAGTGGTAATCTAAGCCTAATCCAAGAACTCATTAAGAACTCCTTCTCCAAGTATAATAAATAACATCTAGGCACAAGCTTAGTATAAGCGTGAAAATAGACATAGACCAACCAACCTCTACCCTGACCAACCATTTGGGAATGGGAGAGGATGAATATATAGGCTGGGAAAGGGAGTTAGGACCTCTCTAAAGATAGGATTAGGCCCTCATCTTAAGGAGGTGGCTCATAGGGATAAGACCAAGAGGCCAAGTTGGGAGGATTCGACCTCATCTATGCCGAACAACCTCCAGTTCGTCGCTCTTGAAGCTTCTAGATCACCAAGCTTCTCATACTCTTGGGGAAAATTTCCTTTTTGGCATCATCATAGGTATATGAGTAAACATAGTGATGCCATCGCGGGTCAAGCATGATGCAACAAGCAACCATCGTGGTTTTAACCTCATAAGAGCAACGAGTCTCAAAATTAGGGTTTTAGAGCTATTTCTTCAGGGAAAGCTCAAGGCATTTTCAAATCAATGTCTTAGGAAGGCTTTGAACTACATATATGAATGAGTACGCCGCATTATGGTCATGTTTTAGGCACTTTGGGGTATGTCACAGGGAAGTGTAGGAGGTGTGACAAAATACTGTGTAACACCTCACTTTCTCAATATCAATCCACCTTTCTTTACTTGGATTGGTACCTTTGAACCCCACTTGAATATACTCCACATTGCCTCTATGTGAAGTCCTGATCCTCCTGCCAAGAATTGCATCTTCCTGCAACTAATTTAAACATTTAGGAGAAAAATAGTCTATATATGGAATCTGAACATTCTCCGCATGATCATCAATCACTTGAGGCTCATAAAATCTCAAGTTTTCCACATGTTATCACTCACAACTTTTCCTTAGAAGTTTTGGAAGAAGGGAAGGCTTCGAGGTAACCACAAACCAACTTTTAAGCATAGCTTGTAGCCAATCTATGGCTCAGAGAGGGCTCTCTCTATATAATTTAGCCATATTTTCTTAGATATTAGGTTAGTTCTAGAGTTCAGGGGGGTTTTTGATTTGCATGAAGATTTGGTGGTGGAATCCTTAAAACAGGCAGATAGGTTGATGCCTTTAGGCCATTGGGAAATGGAGTCAAAGAAGGGGCAACAAAGTTGGAGTTAACTGACTAAAGGGAATGTTCAAGGGGCAAGATAGCAAAGTGAAGTACAAATCTTGGACTAAATGGTGAAATGAGTCTTAATGGAGGTGAGAGGGAAATCAAGAATCCTTAGACCAAGGCTAAGATGGGGGAACAATAGTGAATCATGAGCAAAGGGAAATTAACAATCCTTTACTATAGACAAGAGGAGAAACTACAAAAGCTAAGGAGTAGTTAAGAATTACCTAGCTAAGATAGTTTAAGAGAAAACATTAAGAATGTATAACAGTAAGACAAAGTGTAGTTAAGAAAATTCTGAAATAATATTCAAGTTAAAACATCCAGACTTCTGAAACATTTAACATTACGAGACAACTTTAAGAGAGATAAAACAACACAAGAAAATTAGTCATTTGTACTCCGCTTTACACATGAATCCCTTGAAATATCGGATCTTTATTCATCAATCCAGCATGTTGGCCCAGTCAGTGATATAAAAGCTTTACAGTCTTTGAACAAAATTCTATTGAAAGTATAAGAATCCACCCCTACATACTTCGATTTATGAAGTATTTATACAAATTTTTTTTACAAAATATCCCAAACTAACTTGGGAATTAATCTTGGAAATTCAAAATATCTTCTCACGGGAAAATAGAGACAGCTATTGAACTGTTTTCTTGTTGTCCCTTTTATTGTGGTTTAGTTGGAAGTTTATGGTTACTATGCTATGTGATGGCCAAAGGCTGTTGTCTTCTATACTGATACTCTTTGACATAGATACTCTTTGACCCTGTAATCTTTGCCTCTAATGCCCTTTTACCTAGTTGATTGTGTGTTTGACCTTTAACTGTGTTATGTTATAGTAAGTCAGTCAATTTTTCCCATTCTTGATCTGTTGGTAACGACATACTCAGCATTCTACGATAAGTTTCATCTGCCTCAGTTTATTTGGAAAATGAAGGCTTATTTAAAAACAGATGTCTTACCTCATGCTGGAGGTAAAATAGATTTTCAAAAGCATTGTATAGTACCTTTCTTGTTGGTACTACTGAAACCTGTGAAGTAGCCACTTGCTGTCTTGCTACATCCCTGAGATTGTCATTGTAATCTTCTTGTTCCATAACTTTATCATGAATTACTAAGGGATTAGGTAAACCCTTTTCCTTTAGCTTATCAAACTTAGCCATGAACCTGTCAATGGCTACTTGCATTTCCTTGCTCTTTTCCTCTAACTTATGCATAAGGTCCCTCTTGGTGAGGACTTCCTTTACCTCCAGAATAGTGGCAGTCCTGTCTTGAATTTCCAATTCCTGTAGTTGGTACTTGTTCTTTGAATTTAAGAACTGGATGACCCTGGTAGAATCTCTAGGCCTATTGCCTAATTCTATCTTCACTTTCTCAATAGCCTCTATTATTAATCTTATGAGATCAATCTGCTCGAATATGACCTGTATGGATGGCCAAATATCATTGACAGAGTCAATGATATTGGCCCACAGTTTTTCCTTGGCTTCTCCAAGTGGCTCCTTTAGTGTCAAGTCCCTTTCCACTAACTTGAGCTTTTCCTTTATCCTTGCAGCCTTTTGTTCCTCCTCTTTTTGCATAATCTTGGTAAGCTTGTAGTCTATTTCTAATATTGTCACCTGTTCCTTTAGCTTGTTTATCTCTTTTTTTTTAATAGACATTTTCCATGGCATGAACAAGCTTGGTTGCTTCATCTGTTGATGTACCTGCTGTTGTTGTAGAAGTTGCTGATGTAGATGTCGCAGTGGTGATGGGAAAGGTAGTGACTATAGGAGTTTTTGGAGCCAATGTGGTTGCAAATGTAGATGGTACTGCAGTAGCCACTGTAGGGATTATAGTTGTTGGTGTGGTCCCTACTTCACCTTGCTTCAATTGGATTAAGGCATCCAATTCCTTCTCTGTGCTCCCCAATTGATCATTCAGCTTGAGGACTAAATCCGTTAAGTCCTCATGCTGAGTTTGAGACTGTAACACCTCTTATTTTTGTGGATGATGCAAGCAGGGTATCTTTAGTTGCTTCTTCAGTGAAGCAATGTCATTATTCTTCTGTTTTATTAACTCCTCTGTTGCTTTGATATCTTTGGAATCATGTCCCATCTCTATGATCAAGTCTTCCAAAGACTTGATTATGTTATCCTTGGCTTGTGATGAAGCTTATTCAAGCTGATACTGAGTTGAGATGTTGTTCAGGGAACTTTGCAGTTGATGAACAGTTATGGACTTCCTTATCAAGGTGCAGTAGATCATTTATCCAGCCTGTTTGTGAAACTTTATTTGGTCCACAGGGTGAATATCCCTGGCCAACACCTCAAAATCAATTTTCTTATATTCAGTGGGTGCCCTTAGTTGTTGCATGGTTGGTTGAATGAAGGACACCTGTGTTGAGTCTTGAAAATGCCATTCATTTCCATTACACTTTCACTATTATGTCCATTATATCACTTCCATTCACTTCCATTTCACTACTATGTCACCACATTCATCCCACTTTCATTATCATTGGGCCACATTTATGTTTTTCCAATATTTATTAATTCTAAGCCTTTTAAGTGAATTT
>APFE030837976.1:48094-94004 GCA_000404065.3 Pinus taeda | reverse complement strand
GAAAATGTCATTCATTTACATTACACTTTCACTATTATGTCCATTATATCACCTCCATTTCACTACTATGTCACCACTTTCATCCCACTTTCATTATCATTGGGCCACATTTATGTTTTTCCAATCTTTATTAATTCTAAGTCTTTTAAGTGAATTTGTGGTTAAAAATTAGGAAATAATGTGCATATGCTTATATCTAACAAATGGGTTGAGATTGTTGACATGTGTAGGTTGAAAGGAGGCTTCTAGAAGACCCTTATGTGGCACTCTAAGGCCAAATTCGAATTTGAGTGGAAAGAATCATGGGATCATGAGGATATGTGTCACGTCTCCTAATTGTATTGTAACTCTAAGAAGACATGTGTCTTATCAGTTCCTATTTTGATTAGGACTCTAGAGGTAGAGGGAGAGATTCATGGACTCTCATTAATGAGATGGCTTCTCATTTTTTTGTATAAATAGGAGATCTCTCTCCTTCATTTGTTAGCTTAGCTTATGAGAGTTAGTTCTTTAGCTTGGAGTTTGTAGTTTTTCCTTGATGGCTTTTGAAAGCTTTGGAGAGCTTTGTTGCACTTTGTAATTTTGAAGAATTGAATAAAGCTTTGATGTTCTCAACATGGAAGGAGATGTGAAGTAAATGTCATAGAGCATATTAGAATGTAAGATAGAGTAGATTTTATTTTGTAAATATTTGCTTTGATTTCATTATGTCATTCGATTGCTTTCAGGTTTGATAGATTAGATTTTTCATTCATGCAATTTTAATTCATGCAAGTGTGTTCAACCGGTTGATTGTAGATTAGTGATAACTATTGGCATATTTTCATCTTTTTGATAACTATTAGCATATGAGATCATCTTGTCCTTCCTGCTGACTTTGTGATTTGCTTATTTATTTTTCCGTTATTTAGTTATCATACTGCTCACCAGTTTATGGTTTCTTTCTATAGTCAAAGTGACTCTATTAGCAAGAAATCAGAATATTACTAACTGTAGTGTGATTTAGTTATCATATTGCTTAAACTTATTCATGGTTGCTTCCCACAAGGTAGATTGAGCTGAAGGGTAAAGGACCAGAAGAGTTCAAGTATTGTGACTAGTTTCGTTTATGCAATTTAATATCATATTGCTTGACTTGTTCATGATTGCTTCCCACAAGGTAGATTGAGTTGAAGGGTAAAGGATCTGAAGAGTTTAAGTAGTGTGAATTAGTTGCTTTGCTTTTAGTTTGAGTTGCTTTTAGTTTTTACTTTCTTTTCATTCAGCAGCAAGGATACTGGGCCATTGTCACTAGTTCAGTGTTTGATGCATTTACTTCCTCTTAAGAATTGATTTCAGTTCAGTTGTTTTAAATCTTTCTTTTTAAGAACTTTCCAGTTTGAGAAAATCACTGTAGAAACCATCACCATCTATACTCCATACTTCACTTTCATCCTCGCCATCACACATTAGGGAAAGATAAATCCAAAAACAAACTAAAGTAAGAAAAAGGTTAACTAAGCACATATGGTGCACCACACTTCATCAGTTTATGATACCCGGATTGATAATTTATGTAGAGCAATTTAAGACGTTAAATTGACTAGACAACCTACATCTTTCCCACTTTGATGTCAAAGGCTGACATCAATCTACTCTGACCTGGACTAGAAAGTTTGAAAAGTTGAGCATATGTCTCAGCTTTCAACCTTTCATTCCTCATTTTTATCTCTTTGAATACGTCTTTGATACTTTTATCCTGGTCTGCTGTCTTGCTAAAGGACAAGGCCTCTACACTTAGCTGTCTCTGTATCATCTAGGTTCTTGAGGATGATGGGAGTTGTGTTTCCTCTGAAGGAAGTGTACCTTTACTTCTTTCTGGCTTAGAATCAATTATTTCAACTGAGCCATCAGTGTCTTCCTGCTCTGACATAGGATTGAGTCTAGGCCTTTTGCTTTGGCCTCTTTCATATTGAAAATTGAAGGCTTGTGTCCCTGAACTTGATCCTTCCTCCCTGCCCCTTTTGGGATTTTTTCCCTCATTCAAAGGAGTCTGCATGATACGGGGAGTGCTCATTGTCCCTTCCTGAGGTGGTACCTATAGAAATGAATTTTCATCAAGTTTCTTTGCTAGATAAAATAATGTGTTTTCCGCAGCAACTTCAGTATTGTCCCTGTCCTCTAAAGTGTTTTCCAACCATTGCAATTGGTTGGCATAATTTTCTATCTCAGGGATATAATGATGGATATAGGGAGCCATATTGTTTTTCTACCTTATTTTGCAAATGAAATCCAAGGGATCATATATCCATATGAAGCTTTGTTTTAATTTTAATCTATGAAGGATCAGGTCTGCCTCCTTTCCAGCTTCTTTGATATTACAAATAAAAGGACCCAATTGGTCTTTGATCTTGAGCTGGGCTTTCTTTTTGGCTGAGACAAAGTTTACCTCATCTAAATTTATTATCTGCCTATAGTACTCTAGGGCAAATAACCTCATTGGGTGGTATTTAGGTAGTTTGTATGGGGCAAGCTGGCACCCATAAATCCTAATTTCAGTGTGGTTTTGGTACAAGTACTAATTTCCCACTGATGATTGATGTTTATATGAAGGACTCCTAATCTGAAAACTGATTCTTGGTGGAGGGGTTCCACTGAGCATGGTCATCACAGGATGGAAAAAGGAATCTATGAATTCATTGTATGAATAAGGGGAGGAATATTGATGAGTCAATGGGGTCCAGAAGATGACTGATCTTGGTTGGCCCTTGTTGTCCAACTTTTGCAAGGTAAGTGAGAGTTTATCTGCTTAGAAGTAGAGGAACATGTGATATAGCACTGAGGAGTACTTGAAGACTCTCTCAGTAGGTAACCTCATAAGTTTTTCATGCATCTTGTCTGCAATGAATTGGGCATAGTCATAGATTACCGTTGGAGGCTTACCATGGCTAAAGATAGACATGAAAGCAAGGATTGTTTCATCCACTTGTTCATCAGTGGTACAACCCAAGATAGAAGAAATCATGGTGATGATATGTTTACCCCTTTCAGAAAATATGGCAGAGATGTATGGTGGGATATTAGTGGGCATATGTGCTTCTTCCAAAATGAAATTTTGAAGAATTTCAATGAGTCTGGTAAGGCCCAAGGTGAGGTATTTTTCCAGCAAGTCTCCAACAACTATTGGGGACAGGTTCTGGCCTGGTTGCAGCTGTAGCATATGGTTGATGGACTCGACATTGATTTTGAAAAGGATTCCCTCATGAGGAGACATAATAGCCCTCGTGTTGGGAATGTATTGAATTCTGCATTGGTGAATTATCTCAAGAAAACAATGGACTTGTGGGAAAACATACTTAGGTAAGTTAGATTCCCACAATCCAATTTCATCAACATGGTTAAGGTGGGCATCTCTCACAAGGCAATATATTTTAATCATTAGGTCATTGGTGACTGTGTCTTTTATTTGGAAATCTCTGTCGACCAAGGGAAGGTAGTTTAGGTTCAAATGAGGTGTGAACACAGGCTTGACACTCAATGCAGTAGGGGCAGCAATAATTCGGTTCTTGTGGATTCCAATTAGGCTTGCTCAAGGTTGAATTGGGATTTTCAGAGGTAGTTTGGAAGTTTCAGGGTTTGAATATTCAGCGAGGTGCAGGATGGAGTCTATTGGAGTAATTTCAATTAAGTTTTAAGTTTAAAAAAATAATCAATGATTGGTATTGACTTGAAATTGATAGGACACTTGGTGAATTTAGGTTTAAATACCTAAAACTGAGGCAGATTGACTCTTAGCAGGGTAACCGGTAGCTGCAATTGGTCGAGGGGTGCTTATGGAGGCTGCACGGTCGACTGGGTGGTCTGTGGCATTCTCTGGAGCGAAATTTGCACGTGGGTTGACAGATTCGATGTTTTGCAGGTGTCATGCATGTGTACAGAAGCTTGCAGGTGAAAATTCAACAAAAAAGACATGTTTGGGGCTTCTTGGCTTTTATATGGAAAAATGTTTTTTGTCGGGTACGGGTCAATAGTGACTCATTTGTTGCATAGATGGGAGATGGTAAGAGGTTAATTTTGCACTGCTTATACAAGTTGGGTGGTATTTAGGAGGGGCCACCCGATTTCACTCAACGACTGACACGTCACCAGGGAAGTCTCGTGGAAAACAACTTTTTCGGGCGTGTAGCATCCGGTGGATGCTCCCGCCCGAAATGGTTTCTAGGGCATTGGATCTGGGCCTTTAGATTAGATGGTGGTCGGGGCGCGATTGTTTGTGGAGGTTAATGGGGGGCCTAGCGGGAACTTTAAATATGGTGGTATTGGGATTAATGGGGGATTAAGGTGGGATTAGGCCATCAGGGTTGTTAGCAGAGGGCCTAATTAGGGTTTTGCCTAACTTAATCGCAGATCGATTAGTTAGTGGGTTTTTTTCGGGTTTGATGTATCTTATAGTTTATATTTAAACTAGGGTATAAGGATAAGTTTATATAGGAAATTAATATATACGGGAAAAGGATTATTAATGGGAATTAATATATAATAGTTTAGAATTTAATATGAAAAACATCAGAAATGAATAGCACTAAGCATAATGTATTTTATGTGATTTGTTTGTTTTTCACATATATGCATTATAACAGAGGCTAAAGTGTTTTTGTGGGTTTTTTATATGAAAGGGGAATTTACATGGGGGTGATTACTTTCCCTAGGCAAATAATATTTTAACCTTAGGAAAAGGGGTTTTATTAGGGAAATAATGAAATGAAGGGGGCATGAATTTTTATGAGGGGAATTTGGTACTTGGTATCCATAAGTCATTGAGCCAAGGGTCCAGTCCCTCCAGAAGTCATAGAAATTCTCTGAGCCCCTTTGACTTAGAGTTTTTCAATACTTAGAACTTTATTATGGGAATTTATTTAAGTAAATAGGCAAAATGAATGGGGGAAGTTAATAAATTGACCTTGAAATCCATCTTCATGCTTGATTGACCATTTACATTTGAAACCTATGATGAGAGATAATAAATATGGTTTTTGCCCTATCATCATATTTCTGAAACCTTTCTTCTACTTACCCATCTACTTGTCCTACCATTTTTTCTTCACTTTATTAGGGTGCATTTAGACAAGCAAACCCTTATCAAAACATTTTCTTTTATTTTCACAAAGAAAACTATCTATGATTCTATCACTATATCATCCAAGGGCTCAAATTAAACTAATGAGCTCCTTTTGTTTTACTCTACCTAATCTAATGATCTACCAAGATTAAATAGTTTGGTAAGATTTTATTCACTAACTATCAACATGAAATTTAAAGCATGGCATAATCAAGATTAAATAGTCTGACTACCCTGGAATCATTATTTTGCATAAAGTAAATAGTAGTGGAATTTAGACTTGCACATTTTCATGGTATCTTTTTGTTTTTTGGGGTTAATATTTTTCACTTTTGTAGACCTTTTTCTTTATTCTTTTTGTCCTTTAATTTTTCTTTTATGACATACCCTCTTTTCATTTTTTATTTTTCAATATGGAAAGCATTTGCAGAAAGAAAAGGTATGTACATATTACAAGGCTTAACCTTAGCCATTAAAAATTATGACTCCTATTGGTATAGGAACCTAACACCACATTCACAATAGAATAAATTTGCATGTAAGGTGGAAAATCTAATCGGGAAGAATTGTTACCAATATTCTCCAAGATTTTGAAAGGACCATATCTTATTGGTTTGAGATTTTTACTTTCACCTTGATGTATTTCCGTGTTGATATAAAACCAAATTTGAGCTCCCACTTGGAAATCATGATCAACCTGATTCTTGTCATGTCTTAATTTGTACTTGGAATTTATTTTCTGTAGTTTCTCTTGTACTCATTCATGCACTGGCCACATGCCCATCGGGTTCGTGCTTTTGGTCATATGATGGACCACGTGGCAACATGCTAGGTACCATGTGCCAGCCCTCGTTCATAGCACCCGCTAGTGGTTACGTGGTGTTTGTTCAAACTGGGGGCTAGGGATTCCCACATCGCGCCTCACCTGGTGCCATAGTCACCTAGCCTCCACATGACCCAAGGTTGGGGCCACGTGTCCCGTCCCTTCCACCAATGCCAAAACTAATTCATTTTAAATATAAATTTGCTACTATGCATTAAGGAATTCTGGTGGTGTAATAGTTCGACGGTTGGTTGATAACTGTGACATTGTGTGATCGAACCTGGCAGAGGCCTATCAATCCAATAACCAAATTTTGACACATTTTCCAAGGCCACGTGGCAACATTTCATTGGGACACATGGTGGGCTTTGATTGGCCTGTGTGGTGACCCGGGATAAGCCCAAACTAAATCTCCTTCAACCAATCATATCGCACCACTTGTCAATCCCACATTGGCTCTTCCAACCACCATACCACCAAATCAACCCACTGACATTAGCATGACGTCATTGCATAGACTAACCAATCAACCCTGTAAGTTGAATTTTTAGTTTTTTACCAAAAAATTAAAAATGTGATAGATTTTTCATACAGTGTCGAATTGAGGCGATTCAAGCGTCGCTTGAATTAGAACGACAGGAAATACAACTTCATGCTAGTTTTGGGATATTTTAAGCATATTTTTTTATCCACAGGATCAATCTTGCTTCCTCTTCTCCTCTTCTTCTACTTCTCTCCTGTCTTGTTCTACTTGAGCAGCTCCTGTGTTCAAAGGATCAACTTTCCATTTACTGTTGCTTTCTCCTATTGACTCATACTTGATCCTTTTCGTAGGAGCTACACTCCTTGCTTGAGGGGTTATTTGTTCTTCCTCCTAGATCTGCACATTAAGAGCTAGTGGATCTTGGGGCGAACTGGTCTCCATCCCTAGATTTGTCTTTTTTATTGCATTGTATTAGTTCTTCACTTTTCATCTTCTACTATAGTTATTGATGAATACCCCAAATTAAAACTGATCCTTTCACAATGCTTCCCGTACACTCTCCTTAGATC
The DNA here is from genome assembly GCA_000404065.3 of Pinus taeda. Lineage (NCBI taxonomy): Eukaryota > Viridiplantae > Streptophyta > Pinopsida > Pinales > Pinaceae > Pinus > Pinus taeda. The sequence continues at coordinate 87,030 of APFE030837976.1, read as the reverse complement.
ATATTCATGAAAGTCCTTAGTTACGAAGGGCAAGGGATCCAACTCTTGTATTTATGAAATTGTCACCTTGTGGCTCTTTAAATCATATAATATGATCCTCAAAGGAAAGGTGGGCCAAGGGGGTTTCTTTCTCCTATGAAGGACTCCTGACAATCCCTTGTCCAATTGATATGTTACTTCCTGCATGGCCACCTTATTGGTGACATATTGTGACATGAAATGAGGGGATATATGGCATTCAAAATAATGAATGTATGTGCCCTCAAGTGCTGCAAACCAATATGTGATATCTTGTAGTGACTCCTTCACCTAATCAATCATGCAAGGAGGATCAATCTCGAATATCATGTGGAATATAACTGCAAAGAAGTGCTCGACAATGGAAGTAAATTGGGAACTTATTCTAAGGGGCCGAGTTCCAGTAGATTGGTAGGAAAGCACACTGCACAAAGATTCCACCTAAAATAAATGTAGACATATAGAATTGTGATGCTTGATTGACCCTCAAATATGCTTTTTCCTGCACCACATGATGCTGCAACTCAAACGACAATATATCTGCCCAATTGAAAGTTTTACCCTGGATAACCACCACATTGAGAATATATATCCAATTTTCCTCAAACATCTCAGTGTTCTTCCACCCATGCAACTGAGAGCGCATGGAAATAAGATACTGATCTACATCTTTTAGAATCCTGGTCGGATAAACTGTGCATGGGTGGTGGCAAAATGTAGAAGGCTCTTGACACCAAGGTTTTATTATATCACTTATGTCGATATCGGCCTCTTTGATGTAGAAGCCATTATTTTGATATTATTTGGCCTAAGAATCGTGTAGTAGGTATGCATGTCTTCTCCATAATAAGTGGCGAGCTTACTTCTCACTACGAAGCACAAGATGAGAGTCATCCATATGTGTGATGGTCCACTCAATCACTTTTGCACATGTGATGACCGGTAACCTACATGCGATCCTATGCATCATGTACCTCTTGATATTGATATACACTTCCAATTCCTCCAAGTACTCGGGAAACATTTTCTACATGAATGTGTCTTTTATGTCACTCCAAGTGACCTTAGTAGACTTATCAATGAAGCATTATGTGTCTGCATATAAGGTTGGCTTGGTAACTTCAATTGCATCCTCAATACTTGCCTCTAAAACCTCTTTGGAGGCCATTTTACGAGGAGGCATGGCTCCAAAAGATGATGAAAGGGTGAAAATGCTTGTAGTGCGAACACATGTTTTTGGAAGCACACTCATGATGACAATATTAGCTCTATGAAATATCCTAACTGTTGTAGAAATATCTTAGCAAATGATATTCAAAGAGCCATTAAATGTTCTTAGAATTTAAATCTATCAACGAAAACACATAATCACTTTCATGCATAAGAAAATAGGTATGCAAATAAGGAGCATGCATTTTCAAAGCACAAAGGGGGTCAAGGCTCATTCGAGGCTTTGTAGTTTACTCATGTGATCAAGAAAAGGAGGAAAGACCTCAAGGGTGCACTAACGCACTTTGAAAAGGCGAATGGTTGAGATTTTTGGCCTTCAATCCTTCATGGAGTGCTCACTCTCTCAAAGAGACAAAGAGGGCACAATGGAGCACTCTGAAGAGACATAGGGATGAAGCCTCAGGCCTTCAGGCCTTCAAGGTGCACTAATGCACTCAAGGGCAAGGAGGGTGCACTAGTGCATCCCAAAGGGTTGAAGGAAAAACATTCAAGCCTTTAGGGTGTGCTCATGTGCTCAAGGAGCAATGCAGTTCTTCGTGACGAAGGAGTGCACTCAAGAGGGAAACTTGTCTTCTTCTAGGCAAAGTTTTTAGAGATGATAGGGCTTCGGGTTCTAGAAATGCACTCTGCCTGAGGAATGGCTCAAGGAAAATTCTAATAGAAATATTTCATGACAGAAATGAGAATAATAAATATCTACAAGCTTTTATAGATGTTGTCACACTCAAGCTAAAAATATGAAAAGTCAGGGAACATGTAGAGTTTAGCATGAGACAGTATATTAACACTTATAGTAGCAAGATTGAACAAAAACTCCAGTAAATAAACTGGAAAACAAAGAAATGCCAGCAAGGAAAGAAATATTGATAGTAAAATCATGAAAGGAAATGAATAGATTCAACATGCAAAACTTACTTGGCAAGAATATCGATGAAGAGTTTCTTGATCCAAATCTGTGCGCCTAAACCAAATGAAAATGATTATGAGAATGAATGATTATCATGGTTTACTTACAGCTTCTCAGTTGAAGGATCATATTTTCCATCAAAAAACAATTGGCTTGAAAGATATGAAAAAATCAAAGAATATGGTAGAAGATAAACCAAAGGTTGTGAATTACCATAACTTTCCTTTCACAAAAGATTAGCCACATCATATTGAAGCTTAGAACTAACTTTATCTAAGGACAAATAAAACCAAAAGAATAGAATGGATGGATGAAAATGTAAAATGAAATGCAATTCATCTAACTAAGTGAAACCTATCCTATCCTAAACTAAACAATATAGGGTCAGGTCATGTGAAATGAAATTTCCAATGTAGCCATAGAAGTTACTCGCAACCTTTGGGTCAAAATATGTGATCATTTAAAACTAGAATGGAATACAATGCGGTGAAAAGGATAAACAATGCAAACATATGCATTGACAAATAGAAACAAGAAGTGCAATCACAATGGTGTAACACACTTGACTGCACTATCAAACGAAAAACTTGATAACAACAATAACTACTAGGTTGATGACCATATAAGGCTCGATTACAAAAATGTGAAAATAAGACACGAGACATGGGTCCCAACTGATAGGACTCTTCAAGGACTCTACAATAGGACCATGGAAGAAATCTTTAGGGAAATCTTGAAAAGAAAGATTGACCAAAGATAAATTCATATCAAAAGAAAAATTATTAGTTTGACCACAATTCCTGTTGTCAAGCAAGTTAAAATCTCCAATGGATGATGTATAAGGTAAGCCAGATTAAGAGATTTGAAACTCATTAAAATCACTCTTTTTTTCCACATTACAAATTAAATATTTTCTTGAGATGGGATGTATTGATTGAATATCAATAGTCACATTAAACTTTCTCCTTTGAGGGTTTAAAAATTTAACATGTAGAAAACAAGGATCCCTCAAGAGATAATCAACATCCCACGAGATGACATTAACAACAAGATCATGTGAGAAAATATTAAACTGAAAAAATATACAAATATCGTCCAGGTGATAGGATACTAACATAACCAATAGCATAGGTTGAAGTGTCCTACTCACCTGACTTAACTTTGTATTCTGAGAAAACACGCTCAGCTACTTATCTAAACATGAGTCATTATTCAAATCGTGATATTTGTAACTTGATTGAGTGTCATCAGATAGATTTTTGATATTACCACAAAAATCCTCAATGATAAGCATGTTGTCTTCTTGATAAAAAGGAGACATACCAAAAAGAAAATATTCAATAATGGCATCAAAATCCATTTAAACTTCTCCAGATCTGAATCGTCCTATGGGAACAAAGTTTCATTAATGAAACTTGAAAAATCATCACCATACAATTCAGGAAAAGGGAAATCATCAGGGTCATGGTTGTCCAAGGATTCTACTTGGTTAATGGGTTGAGGATTGACATGAGAAATATCAAGATCCAAAGATGAATGATTAGTAGGACTAGACGAATCATCATCAAGAGAAATATGTGAAAGAAAAATCAGCTCTTCGTCTACAATTTAGTCTTTTGCTTTAGTGATTAATTTATATCCAACATATGGAACATCAAAAGGAGTGGGGAAAGGAATGAAAGGAACATCTATTTCTTCTTCAAGATGTCAGAATTCTTCACGAACAGAAGAAAATGATGACTCTAGTTTAAAATATTTTCTTGACATCCTAACTAAGGAATGAAACTTTTCATCTAAGAAATGTCAGTCTATATCCTTGTCTGGAAATTCATAACAAAGATGAAGGAATTAGTCAACAAAATTTTCAAGAGATTCATTTGATTCCATTATATGCTATCAATTCCATTAAGAACATATTGATACTCATATTTGTCAAAAAGACAATGAAGCTCATTAACAAAGTGATTAAAAGATGAGATAGAAGTAGTGGGTAAAAAATAACACAATTTCTTGGCACGACCATCCAAGGTAAGGGTAAAGAACATTGTAAGGATTTTTTCAGAATAAACACCACTTGAAAAAAAAAAAATTAAAAAAATTCAATTACGTAATCAAGGATGGTCGTTGTACCTTTTCCATCAAATTTCAAATGTGATAAGTCATGTAAAATTTCTATGCAGATTGAAATATATAAAGCCTCATAAAAGCACCTCAGGATTATGATCTATGATGAAGCCATTAAAGGTAAGAGATTAAAACAGAATTCACAATATCATCTTGTCATATATCGCTCCTTTTAGCACCAAAAATTTTGACAGTGCTGGATGTCGCCAACAAGTAAGGGGATCTCCCCGATGTGAAGTCCCAATTAGACCTCACACTGTTTGGTGTAGGAGTCCCATCCAACTATACGGTCCAGCTATAGTTGGAAAGGCTTCAAAGATATGTCTTGGTTACAATCACACACAATAGATCACAACACCTCTTTAAAAAAATTCAATTACGTAATCAAGGATGGTCATTGAGCTTGCTCATGACTCTTTAACTTTTGTGGCTATTCATATTATTTACATAACTCTTTACATTCCATATGTGGCTTTTCACATTCCACATTTGTCTTTTGGACTTCATTACACAACATTTATTACAAAAGAAAAATTACATATGACATAGTTGCCTAATAAGAAAAAATGAAAAATAGGAAAATTCCTTCTCAAATAGGCAATGCATTTGCTTCCTCATGGAGCTCATTTTTTATGTATGTGTACCATGCTTTGAACTTTGTTGAGATGAACTTGACAAGAACTGGAAATTCCCCTATATAACGCATCTTCACCTGCAGTGCCTTCATCAATATAGTCTTGGAGCTCGATTGTAAATTATTCCATAGCCATGACAATTTCATATGAGATTTGACTGGTGGGATGACATATTGCAAAATAATGTATTTGGTAATCTCCAAGCCTTCCTATTCTAATGCTTTCTTTATCTATTCTATATATTTTCTGATCTCCTGGAAGATGATTTCCCTGCCTTTGATTTCTTCAAGTGATCTTATTGCGAGCATCCCATTTTTTTGTGTTAGAGACTACAAACCATTGTGCAGTCGATTATAAGAAACAATAGTACTAATCAACTTTTCTCCAAGACACATATAGTTCTAATGCTGGAGTCTCAGTTGAACTTTATCCATCTCTACAAAAATCCTATCTTTCTTTTCCAAATTTTTCAAAGCATCTGGGTACTTTGTATCCCATTCTTGAAGTTGGTCAATTTCTTTGTTTTCCACTTTCACGAGTTTTTCTTGTGACTTCTTATGAAAGCCAACGAGAGGAGCCACCAATTGTTGTAGAAGTATAATATCATCATATAATCATGCCATTGTGTCCTCCATTGGCCCTATCCCCTTCTGCATGGATCAGTGCCATTCTGCGATGTTATAACTATGTGAAGGTAACTATTGATTCTCTTCCATAAGGTGATATGCATGTTTCTCTAAAACCATTTCTTTCCTCAATATAGCAACTAAATAGATATTTAGATTTTTCCTGCACCGCTATAATGAAAAAAATATTTTATGCCATGATTTCCCTAGGATCCCTTCTGTATCAAAATTTATCACCTTTTTCTGTAGATACAGAGACTAGGTTTCGAGGATGATTCGAGAAGTTCATTCATCTTTGCTGCATGATCCTCTTCTTATTCCGATGAAACATGATACTGCACACATCCATGACAATGTTTGTAGGTATAGGAGTGATTACCATTTCTTCATATGGAATATTATCACCCATGAGAGGAGGTTCTTCAAGGGAACCTAGTTCATAATCCATTGGTTGGATGCTATCTTCTTCCTCCAACTCTTCCTCTATCTCCTAAGTCCATTATTCTTCTTGAAGTCTTTGAGTTGCTTATTCCTCCCGGTACAACCTTTTTTTATTCCTCTTCTATTCTTCTCCTTTCATATTTTTCTTCCTATTTCTTCCTAAGAAACTCATCCTACCTCCTCTTCTCCTCTTCTTCTACTTCTCTCATGTCCCGTTTCTCTTGAGTAGCTCCTATGTTCAAAGGATTATATTTCCATTTCCTATTGCTTTCTTCTATTGAATCATAATTGATCCTTTTACTAGGAACTACACTCCTAGCTTGAGGGGTTATCTATTCATCCTATCGGATCTGAATATCTAGAGCTAGTGGATCTTGGGGTAAACTAGTCTCCATCCTTGGATGTTTCTTTTTTATTGCATTGTACCATTTATTCAATTTTTCATCTTCTCCTATAATTATCAAAGAATACCCCAAATTGAAACTGAGCCTTTCACAATGTTTCCTTCACACTGTCCTGGGACTATATCCATGAAAGTCCTTAATTGTGAAGTGCAAGTGATCCAACTCTTTTATTTTTGTAGTTATCGCATTGTGTCTCTTTAACTCATACAATCTGATCCTCGAAGGAAAGGTGGGCCAAAGGGTATTATTTATCTTGTGAAGGACTCTTGACAATCCCTTGTCCAATTGATATGCTACTTCTTGCATGACCATATTATTGGTCACATATCGTGGCATGAGATGAGGGGATACCTGACATCCAAAAAATTGAATGTATGTGCCCTCAAGTGTTGCAAACCAATCTACGATATCCTATAGTGACTCCTTCACCTAATTAGTCATGCAAGGAGGTTCAATATCAAATATCATGTGGAATATAACTATAAATAAGTTCTCGACTAGTCTATCATATGCACCTCTGAAGCTTGATTCTAACAACACTCTATAGTGGAAGTAAAATGGGAACTTCTTCTCAGGGGTCCAGTTCCAGTACATTGCTGGGAAAGCATACTGTGCACATATTCCATCTAAAATAAATGCAAACATATATAATTCTAGTTCAAATATGTTTTTTCCTTCCCCACATGGCACTGCAACTCAAATGACAATATATTTGCCCAATTGAAAACTTTACCTTGTGTAACCACCGTATTGAGCATATATATCCAATTTTCCTCAAACACCTCAATGTTCTTCCGCCCATGCAACCGACAACACATGACAATAAAATAATGATATACATATCTGAGAATCCATGTTGGATAAACTTCATATGGGTGGTGGTGAAACTTAGTAGGCTTTCGACACCAATATTTGATGATATCACTTATGTCCAAATCAACCCATATGATGTAGAAGTCATTATTTTAATATTTTGTAAGCATAAGCATATTGTAGTAGGTCTACAAGTCTTCTCCATAATAGTTAGTGAGCACACCGTGACTCTCACTGTGAAACACAATATGAGATTCATCCATATGTGTAATGATCCACTCAATCACTTCTGCATATTCGAACCTAAATGTGATTGTATGCATCCTAGAGTTCTTGATATTGATATACACTTCCAAGTCCTCCAAGTTCTCAAGAAACTTTTTTTGCATGAATGTGTCTTTTATCTCACTCCAAGTGACCTCAATAGACTTATCAATGAAGTACTATGTGTCTGCATATATGGCAATAGTTTTATTGTTAACTTCAACTACTTCCTCAGTGATTTCCTTTGAAACATCTTTGGAGGCCACTTTATGGGGAGGCATGGCTCTAGTAGATGATGAAAGGGTGGCAATACATGCAGCACGAACACCTATTTGTGGAAGCACACTCATGATGACAATATTAAATCTATGAAATATCATAACTATTGCAACAATATCTTAGAAAATTATATTCAAAGAGCCATTAAATGTTCTAAGAATGTAAATCTATCAATGACAACACATAATCACTTGCATGCATAATAAAATAGGTAAGAAAACAAGGAGGGTGCATTTTCAAATCAAGAAGTGGGCCAAGGGTCATTCGAGCCTTTGTAGTGCGCTCATGTGCTCAAGCAAGGGAAGAAAAACCTCAAGGGTACACGTGTGCACTTCGAAGAGGCTAAGGGTTGAGTCTTTGAGCCTTCGTGCCTTCATGGTGTGCACATGCACTTAAAGAGACAAAGAGGGCACACTAGCACATTTGGAAGAGATGAAGGGATCAAGCCTTACGCCTTCATGCCTTTAAGGTGAGCTCATGTGCTCAAGGGAAAGGAGGGTGCAATGGTGCATTCCAAATGGATGAAGGACAAACATTCAAGCCTTCAAGGAGCACTCGTGCACTCAAGGAGGGTTGCATTTCTTTGTGATGAACAAGTGCGCTTGAGAGGGAAACTTGTCATATTTTGGGTGGAGTTTTCAGAGGTCATGGGGCTTCGAGTTTTAGAAGTGCACTCTGATTGAGGAATGGCTCAAGGACAAGTCTAACAACAATATTTCATGACAGAAATGAGAAGAATAAAGATCTATGAGCTTTTATAGATGTTGTCATGTAGGTTTTAACCCCATACAGAAATTACCTGCATACAAATTCTAAAACATAGAAAATAAATAATGTGAGAGAATAACACATAAAACACATATACACAGATATTTTCCACTGGATCCCAAAACCAAGACTACTAGCTTGATTTTTCATTATATTCCTTTCAATGTTACAATACATATTTATACATGTCGAAGCATCCAATACCATGGACTGAAAACCATCGCGTCCAAAACCATGTGTGAAAAATCATGCACAAAACCATAGGTAGGTCTACCCAACCTAATATAGGGTCCAAAAACAAAATTTTCCAGGAGGCTACCCCAAACCCCATAGAGTGGGGTTACCTGCACCCCTAAAACCCCCTGTGACTCCCATTGCTATGCAAACGACGCAACGAAATGGGGGCTTTGCCCCCTTCTAACCCCTTGGTTAACTACGTGGACTAGTCATGGAAAGAATATAACACAACCCAATATTCTCCCACTTTTTGTTTTCTTTCCACAGGGGGCCACAAGAGATCTTAGTAATTTATCCATCCGTGCAACACCCATTGTTTCTCTACACCAAGAGAACTTCTCAGAGCTCACATATTTTTTCAATGCATCTGCAGTATTCTTCGAAGTGTCTAACTTTACCAGCAACACCTTTTTGTCTTCTATCATATCCCTCACAAAGTGATACAGAACATCAAGCTACTTTATCTTTAAATGATATGCAAGGTTCTTTGCCAAGAAAATTGCACTTTGGCTCTCACATTCTATCCTTATAGCTCCCTGTACTAACCCCATACTTGAACACAATCTCTACAACCAAAATTCTTCCTTGCTTGCATTAGTGACTGCCATGTATTCAGCCTCTGTAGTTGATAGTGCCACTATAGATTATTTCTTGCTCATCCAACTGACTGCACCTCCAAATATGTTAAACACATACCCACTTGTAGATCTTCTCTGATCTAGATCTCTAGCCTAGTATGCATCAACAAAGCCATAAATATCCAACACTATGTCCAATCCTGGTCTTCCTTGGTAGCACAAACCATAATCACTAGTGCCACACAAATACCTGAAAACCCGCTTCACTGCTATCCAGTGCTCCTTCCCTAGTTTTGACATAAACCTGCTCAATACTCCCACTGCATGTGCAATGTCTAGTCTAGTACAGACCACCACATACATTAGGCTACGGACTACACTTGCATATGGAACACGGGACATGTGCTCTTCCTCTTTTTGTGTCTTGGGACACTGTTTAGCAGATAACTTTACACCTATAGGAATAAGAACCTTCACCCGTTTACTATCCTGCATATTAAACCTCTGCAATATTGTCTCAACATACTTCCTCTAGCCTAACCAGAGCTTCTTATTTGTCTGATCTATTTTAATTTCCATGCCCAAAATATAGGTTGAGCACCAAGATCTTTCATGTCGAATTTGGAGGACAAATGGGTCTTCAAATCCTCGATAATTTCTTTGTCATTTCCAACTAGCAACATATCATCCACATACAAGATGAGATAAATAACACGGTCACCAATTAATTTAAAATACACACAGTAATATGCTTTGCTTCTAGTGAAGCCAAGTCCCTGTATAAATGTATCAAATTTTTGATACCACATCCTTGGTGACTGTTTTAACCCATACATAAACTTCTTTAACTTGCATACCAGTTCTTTCTTACCCTTCAACACAAAGCCTTCAGGTTGCTTCATGTAGATCTCCTCTTCCAGATCGCTGTGAAGAAATGTTGTCTTCACATCCATCTGTTCTACCTCAAAATCAAAAGCAGGAGCAAAAGATAAGAGTAATCTAATAGAAGTTACCAGTTGGCAACAGGAGAAAAAATATCACCAAAATCAATTCCCAGCACCTAGGAATAACCTTTTTCTACCAACCGAGCTTTGTATTTCTCCACCTTTCCTTATGCATTTGTCTTCTTCTTGAACACCCATTTGCTGCCAATGGGTTTCCTTCTAGCCGGCAACTCCACTAGATCCCAAGCCTCAGTTTTGTGCAAAGATGCCATTTCATCAACCATGGCCTCTTTCCAGATTTTTCCATCCTCTAAATCTACTGCTTCCTTCAGAGTTCTAGGATCATCATCAGTAATAGATAAAGAAAAATTTGAACAGAAAGCAGATGGACTATACCTTTCTCGCCGCCTTCTTTCTCGAACTAATCTTCTCACACCCGAAGTTTGTGGCTCTTCATCTTCTAATTCCTCCTTTGTTGTAGAGTCTGTTTCTTCCTCCTTTAGCGCAAACTCTATATTCTCAGGTTCCTTTGGTTGGACTTCATGTTTAATAACATCTTTCACCTCTCTGAACACCACATCTCAGTTGTACACAACCTTCCTTGTTACTGGGTTCCAAAGCATATAACCCTTTAAACCATCCTTATACCCAATAAAGATGCACTTTTCAAATTTACTATCCAACTTTGTTCGTTTCTCCTTGGAACATGTACATATGCATCACATCCAAATACCCTCAGATGTGAAAGAGAGGGTTTCTTACCATTCCATACATCTTGTGGAGTCTTATCCTCCAACATTAATGAAGGTGATCTGTTGACCAGGTAACATGTTGTCTCCACCACCTCTGCTCAGAATTCCTGTCCTAACCGAGCACCACTGAGCATGCTTCTTGCCCTTTCCATCAATGTCTTGTTCATTCTTTCTGCAACTCCATTTTGCTGAGGTGTATATGGAGTAGTCTTCTGTTGTGATATACCACACTTCTTACGGAATTCTTCAAATTCCTTACTGCAAAACTTCCACCATTATCTTCCCTCAGCACCTTTATCTTCTTCTCTGTCTGGTTTTCCACCAGAGCCTTAAATTCTTTAAACCTGTCAAAGACTTCAGATTTCTTCTTAAGGAAATATATCCATGTATTCCTTGAGAAGTCATCTATAAATGATACATAGTACACAGACTTACCCAGTGATGGAACCTTCACAGGTCCAAACACATCACTGTGCACAAGCTCTAATATTTGTTTCGTCCTCTTACCACCAGAGGGGAAACTCACCCGATTCTGCTTCCCATATACACAATTTTCACAGAAATCAAAATCCAGAGAGCTATTACTCATACCCTCTACCATACCTTTACCATGAAGTATTCGAAGGCCCTTCTCTCCAATATGTCCAAGCCTTTAATGCCACATCATGGTCTTCTCTCCAGAGACCACTAGATTTTCTACTCCACTTTCTGGAACCACAGAATTGTTGCACCCATCAACAACAGTGCTACCTTGCAGCTTGTACAGAGTTCTAATATGAACTCCCCGCATCAATACTAGTGCTCCTGGAACCATCTTGCAGGTATCCTTCTCAAACATTGTTTTTACACCTGCATCATCCAACTTGCTTACAGAAATCAAATTTCTGGCCAATGTAGGAATATGTATAACACCCGAAAGTGTTCTAACCCTTTCACCTTGCAACTTCAACTTTAATTTTCCGCAACCAATTTTAGCCTTCCTATCTCCCCTAAGAAGACATCACCACCATCGTATTTATCATACTCGCAGAACCACTCTCTATGGGGAGTGAAGTGAAAGGATGAACCTGAGTCAATCAACCATGCCTCATGATCTACATGTGTACTTGAAGAAGCCAAATACACATCCCCACCTTCATCTGAGGTGGTTTTCACCTCTGTACAAGGAGCATCATCAAATCCCTTTCCTTTGTTAGGAGATTTAGATTTACAGTCCCTTTTGTAGTGCCCTTCCTTTCCACATTTCCAGCAAACCACCTTTACAAGTTTTCCTGGAGATTTAAATCTCCCTTTAGATTTAGATCTCCCACTCGATGACCTTTTTTTTTTCCTGTTCTGGGACCGTCCTCATAAAGACAAGTCATCACCATTCTGGCTCTCCATATTTTTCCGTCTCATCTCCTCTGTCAGCAAGGATGAGACTATTTCATCAAACTGCAAAGCAATTGTGTTGCTACCTATTGCAATAACCAGACTATCCCGTGAATTTGGTAGAGAACACAACAAACTGATGCACTTATCTTCATTTGAACTTTTAATATCAACAAATAATAACTGACTTACCACAGTATTAAATGCGTTCAGATGCTCTATCACCAAGTCTCCATCTTTCATCCTCAGGTTATACAGCTTTTTCTGCAAGAACAATTTATTCACTAGAGACTTAGATTGGTACAAAGTCCCTAACTTGTCCCACAAAGCCTTCGCCATAGCTTCCCCTAATACATTCAACAATATTGAATCTGAGACACATAATCGTATTGTTCTTTTTGCCTTTCGATCCAACTTCTTCCATTATTCATCGGACACTCCCGTTGGTTTAGTACCTGGATCTACCACGATCCACTGATCTTTATCCACCAACAAATCCTCCATCTTGAGTTTCCACAACTCAAAAATCAAACCATTAAATTTCTTGATCTCTATCTTTCCATTTATCGCCATCTTCTTTCACCACCAGAATCGATCTCGCATATCTCCCATTGAACAAGTTCTACCACAGGCCTGAGCGAAACCCCTCAGCAACAAAGGCATCCCCTTGAAGCCAAAACTACTCTGATACCAAATGTAGGTTTTAACCCCATACAGAAATTACCTGCATACGAATTCTAAAACACAAAAAATAAACAATGCGAGAGCATAACACATAAAACACATATACACAGATATTTTCCCCTAGATCCCAAAACTGGGACTACCAAGTTGATTTTTCATTATGTTCCTTTCAATGTTACAATACATATTTATAGATGCTGAAGCATCCAATACCATGGACCAAAAACCATCGCGTCAAAAACCATGGAACGAAAATCATTGCATCCAAAACCATGTGCAAAAAATCATGCACAAAACCATAGGTAGGTCCGCCCAACCTAATATAGGGTCCAAAAACAAAATTTTTTGGTGCACTGCCCCGGACGCCATAGAGAGGGGTTACCTGCACCCCTCAAACCCCTTGTGACTCCCCCCACTACGCAATCGGTGTAACAAAGGGGGGGCTTCGCCCCCCTTCTAACCCTCCGGTTAACTATGTGGGCTAGTCGTGGAAAGAATATAACACAACCCAACATGTCACACTCATGGTGAGAATATGAAAGGTTAAGGAACATGCACATTTGTTGAGTCAAATTATAGAATTATAATTTGTCAGCATAAATCATCAACCCAGGGTAGGTAAGATTGTGAGATGCTGTACAAAATATATGAAGGCTTAATACCTAAAGTGCTTACTAATTAAACCATTCAATCATACACAGAACTGATGGCTCTTTTTTGCATCAACATTTGGTAGAAAATGGCTATGAAGTGGATTTAAACATCCCTCTACAGCTCTTAGTATTGTTGATGTTGATTAGAAAAGATAAGAAATCAAACTTACAGCAATAAAGAAATAAATTTAACAATGTAAATCAAATATTTGATTAAATGAAATCAACACATTAACATAGAAACTTAATCATTCAATCAATGGAAAATTGCTGCTAAAATTTCAGAAAGAGTACATTAGCTGTGTAAAAACATTATTCTTGCATAAATGATTTTAAAATGCATACACACTACAACTAAGGGAGTTATGAGCAAAGGGGGCCCTCCCTCACTCACAACCCCTTCAAGATTAAAAGGGCTTGCTTAGTAGAATGGACAAAACATAAAGTACTATATTAATATGAAGGTATTACAACTGAGTACAATTCGATATGTGCTATCAACAAAACCCAACCCAACCCCTTACAATATGAAACATAGTCAAATTTATACAAGTTCGAAAGCCCATATTTGGCTCGAATGAGAAAAACTACTAAACTGAGCTATTAGCTATCAATATTGGTGCAAAATGTCAAAATTAGCTTTGTTGAGTCTAATTCATGAGTGAAAGCGTGGATTAGAGAAAATGCATTACATAGTTGGAGTTTCTCTTCATGCGTCCAATAAGACGAGATCTGCAAATCTGGGTAATTTCGATGGTGGATTTGAAACATCCAATAAGACAACATCCATGTATGATGAATTCCCTAGAAAACCCATGCTCTCATTTTATTTGGAAGTGAGTGTAACATAGCTAACCACCATTTTGTTACAGGGAATATGGAAGGTTGCAAGAAATCTACATCTGTAGGAATTTCAGAGCATCTGCAGGAAATGTGACTGCATGAGTTGTCTACAGGAAATTGCGAGACTATTTTGAACCAAAGCAAATCTGCATAATATTTCTAGATTAGTTGGCATGATATTTCAATAAGGAAATAACTATCTTAACGAATGCTTAAGATTAAGTTAAAATGACACTTTTTATGTTAATTTGCATACCTCAAGCATATAGCACCCTTTTGGCCAAAACCTAGATGAAATAAATGAAATAAGCACAATTAGGGGTCAAGGAGAGTTCAAAATGGGAGAGGTAAAGTCTAGGAAAGCTATCAAATATAGGCAAAACTGGGTCTCAACAACAGTTTCAACATGTGACAGTAGATTAACACCTGTAGAAGTAAGATTGAACATAAAGGCTAGTAAATAAACTTAAAAACAAAGAAATGCCAACAATGAAAGAAAGATCGATAGTAAAATCATGAAAGGAAATGAATAGATTCAACATAAAAAACTTACTTGGCAAGAATATTGACAAATATGCTCTTGTTGATCCACAACTGTGAGCCCAACCCAAATAAGAATTATTATGAGAATGAATGATTGGCTAGGTTGACTTAAACAAAATTACATGCAAAACTGTCTCATGCATGATCACCACTTGCCAACAAGTGAATGAGTTAGTTAAGGGAAGTTATGTGGGCTCCTATTTTCTAGGAGTGTACCCACATGTAACATGGAAGCTCATGCATGCATCCAACAAGGATGCATGCGTTCATGCCGAAGGATTGCGCTCAAGGAGGGTGCACTAGTGTATGTCGAAGAGATGAAGAGAAAACCTCCAAACCTTAAGGGTGCACTCATGTGCTCCAAGAGGACACACTTGCTTACCATGAAGGAGTGTGCTCAAGGAGGGCATATTTCTTCATCCCAAAGCAGTGCGCTCCACACAAGATCAAGTCTTAGTGATGTTGGAGTGGAGTTTTCCTTTGCAAGTAATTTTTCTTGCTTGTTCTTCTTTTGTGTTCTTTTTGAGTGACTTTCAAGTGTGTGCATGGAGAAAAGGCTAGTTACTAAGTCAAGAAAAGTTGTGAGTTCACCTAACCATGACTAAGACAACACAAGAGATTCTAAAGGTTAAATGGCAACACTTAGGAAACATTGACTTAGGAGGATGCGGAAATAGGAGAAAACATTAGAATAACAAAACAAACAATGTGGCGACACTAAGGGGCTTGAAACGAAAATTCTTGTAGGCGCAAAAATTGACTTAAGCAAAAAATTTGGAGGGTCATTTTCGTAGCAACAACAGGACACTATGGGAAAACCAAGTATCAAAGCTTGAGTTTTCTCTAAGATGCATTATTATTTTTTGTCAATTACTTGTCCTTAATTGGACATATCAAAAAAATATTCCATTTCTTTCTCCATTTATATAATGACCATAGGTTTTCACTTGTGTATCCTTATTTAAAAGTTGTAGATATACATTCTTCTTCCATTGTTTATCTTGACCAAGATCTTTCATCTGAGCCATATGATGTCCATGACCAGTTTTGTGAGCCTCATGTGATCAAGGTTGATATTACACCTCATGTACATAATATTATGCCATCCAAGATTCAAGAGAGATATAAACTCTTAATATTTCCAAATACCTTCCATGGTTTACCTCCAAAGAGTTACAAATACTTTCCCAATTTGGATGTGAAGCTTGACAACCTTACAGCTGAAAAACACATTGAGGCCTTTGAGCATTTCACAGACCTTTTCAAAGTTGAGCATGACGATGTTTATATGATATATTTTTATCAACCATTGCAAGGGGATGCTAAGGAGTGGTTTTGGCATTTGGAGCTTGAATCTGTCAGTTCATGGGAGGAACTGATTGATAATTTGCTGACATTTAGGGTTGAGAGGAAATCCATGGATCAACATATTTCAGAGTTTCATGTCATAAATAAATAGAGGGATGAAATTGTCTCTATGTTCAACAATTTTTTTTTTAGTTTTTATCATAATATGCCTAGAGACTTTCAACCTTCTCAAAATGAAACGATGCTCCATTATGCAACAAAATTTGATTCAAATTTATTTTTCCTTCTCATGTAGAGGAGGTCTGTGACCTTGCAACAAATTTTCATTTATTCTCAAGAAATAGATGACAATCTTCAAGCATGTGCAAAGCTCTTCCATCAGATTTTGGATGAAGATACAAGTGCAGATGAACAAGAGAATGAGCATGTTCAAGGGAGACTTGATTCGAATCCTAATCCATTTCATTATGAGCAAAGGATTGATAATATCATGCATTTTATTGAAAATATCAATGATAATGTTTTTGCAGAGAGTAAAGATAGATCAACTTGTTGAAGAGAAAGTTGTCTCAAATTTTATTGTTAATAGTATTTAAGAGGCTTTTGATATACCTATGTATAATGATTACTTTCATGAACAAACAATTGTATTTCCTTGATCAAGAAATGTTCATTTTCAGTAGTCTAATCAAAGCACTCAACCTATATATGTTACAACATTGAGCATAAAGAGAGTGATCAGTTATTTGAAAGTGATTCTTTGTCTTTGTTCTTTTCTTCAATCAAGTTGCTGAAAGAGAAATTTGAAATCATAGATGAAGTAGAGGAAGTTGTGCTGATGCAAAGTCATATAGGATTTTTGGAACAAACTGACAATTTTATGAATCAACAGTGACCTTCTCATTATTTTCATGATCCTATAGCTTCAGACATGGAAAGTTTTATTAGTTCAAATTTGCAGCCATTAACTTACGATGATTTCCAAAATGATGATTGTAAGGATGTTGATTTTCAAAAGAAACAATAGATATTTTCCTTATCAGAAAGTATTCCATTGCAGTAGTTTCATGAAAAATTTCATCCCTCTCATGACATCCAACATATTGAAATTCATGAAAGAGAACTGAATTAGAAGAAATTATACATCTAAGTGACAAAATTTTACATTATTTTGTTTTCATCCTTTTGAAGATCCTATTAAAACATATTTGCATTCAATAAGTAGACCTAATTTTTCAGATCTTGTCAAAGTTGAATTTGGTTGCAAATGTTCCAACGAGTTGCCATATTATTTTCAATATATTTTTTTTTCCAAAAGCATTTTCAAGACTTTTAGTTACTCAAGGTACTGCCTGATTGGATACTTTGGAAGTCTGCTTACACATGAGGAAATATTTTTTTTTGGCTTAGAGTAGGAGTTCTTGTGAATAAGCTCATAGTGTAGAGCATATTTTCAGCATTTAGTAGTTTTGCAATTTGATTTTCGGTGTGATTTTTTTCAGCAACAATATTTCCAGTTTGTAGCACAATTTGGTTTTCAGTTTCAATCCCACATGCAACATCGAAGCTCATGTGTGCATTCAAGAAGGGTGCATGCCTTCATGCCAAAGGATTGCACTCAAGGAGGTTGCATTGGTGTATGTCAAAGATATGAAGAGAAAACGTTTAGACTTTTAGGGTGTGCTCATGCACTCCAAGAGGATGCACTTGCTCAGCATGAAGGAGTGCACTCAAGGAGGGCACATTTCTTCATCCCCAAGGAGTGCACTCCACACAAGAGAAAGTCTTAGTGATGTTGGAGTGCGCTTTTTACTTTTCAAGCACTTTTTCTTGTTTTTTTGCTTTTGTGTTGTTTTTGAGTGATTTTCAAGTGTGCGCATGGAGAAAAGGCTAGTTTCTGAGTCAAGAAAAGTAGTGAGATCAGGTAACCAAGAAATAGACAACACAAATGCTTCTCAATGTTAAGTGGCAACATTTAGGAAACAATGACTTAGGAGGATGCGACTATAGGAGAAAACATTAGAATAACAAAACAAACAATGTGACGACACCAAGGGGCTTGAAACGATAATTCATGTAGACGCCAAAATTGACTTAAGAAAAAAACTTGGAGGGTCGTTTTCATAGTGACAACAGGACACTACGGGAAAACCAAGTATCAAAGCTTGAGTTTTATCCAAGATGCAATATTATTTTTTGTCAATTACTTGTCCGTTACGGTACATATCAAAATAATATTCCATTGCTTTCTCCATTTATATAATAACCATAGATTTGCACTTGTGTATCCTTATTTAAAAGTTGTAGATATACCTTCTTCTTACATTGTTGATCTTTACCAAGATATTTCATCTGAGCCATATGATGTCCATGACCAGTTTTGTGAGCGTCATGTGATCAAGGTTGATATTACACCTCATGTACATAATCTTATGCCATCCAAGAATCAATAGAGATATAAACTCTTAAGATTGCCAAATACCTTCCATGGTTTGCCTCCAAAGAATTACAAATACCTTCCCAAGTTTGATGGGAAACTTGACAACCTTACAGTTGAAAAACACATTGAGGTCTTTGAGAATTTTACATACATTTTCAATGGTAAGCATGATGATGTTTATATGAGATATTTTTCTCATCCATTGCAAGGGGATGCTAAGGAGTGGTTTAGGCATTTTGAGCTTGAATCAGTTGGTTCACGGGAGAACTGAGTGATAATTTTCTGAAATTTTGGGTCGAGAGGAAATGTATGGATCAACATCTTTCAGAGTTTCATGTCACAAACAATTAGAGGGATGAAATCATCTCTATGATCAACAAGAATTTTTCAATTTTTATCATAATATGCCTAGAGACTTTCAACCTTCTCAAAATGGAACCATGTTACATTATGCAACAAAATTTCATTTAAATTTATTTTTCATTCTCATGTAGAGGAGGTATGTGACCTTGCAACAAATTTTCATTTATGCTCAAGAAATATATGACAATCTTCAAGAATGTGGAAAGCTCTTACATAAGATTTTGGATGAACATTCAGGTGCAGATGAGCAAGAGAATAAGCATGTTCAAGGCAGACTTGATCTGAATCCTGATCCATTTCATTATGAGTAAAGGATTGATAATATCATGAATTTTATTGAAATATCAATGATAATGTTTTTGCAGAGAGTAAAGATAGATCAACTTGTTGAAGAGAAAGTTGTCTCAAATTTGATTGTTAATAGTATTTAAGAGGCTTTTGATATACCTATGTATAATGATTACTTTCATGAAGAAACAATTGTATTTCCTCCAGCAAGAAATGTTCATTTCCAGTAGTCTAATCAAAGCACTCAACCTATATATCACAGTTACAACATTGAGCATAAAGAGAGTGATCAATTAGTTGAAAGTGATTCTTTGCCTTTGTGATTTTCTTCATTCGAGTTGCCAGAAGAGAAATTTGAAATCATAGATGAAGTAGAGGAAGTTGCACTGATGCAAAGTCATATAGGATTTTTGGAACAAACCGACAATTATATGAATCAACAATGACATTCTCATTATTTTCATGATCCTATAGCTTCATACATGGAAAGTTTTATTAGTTCAAATTTTCAGCCATTAACTTACAAGGATTTCAAAAATGATGATTGTAATGATGTCGATTTTCAAAAGAAAAAATAGATATTTTCTTTATTAGAAAGTATTCCATTTTAGTAGTTTCTTGAAAATTTTCATCCCTCTCATGACATCCAACATATTGAAATTCATGAAAGGGAAGTGATGTTGAAGGGATTATACATCTTAGTGAAAAAACTTTACGTTATTTTGAGATCAATTTTCATCCTTTTGAAGATCCCATTACAACATGTTTGGATTCAATAAGTAGACCTAATTTTTTAGATCTTGTCAAAGTTGAATTTGGTTGCAAATGTTCAATGAGTTTCCTTATTATTTTCAAGATTTTGTTTTTCCAAAGAATATTCAAGACTTTTAGTTAGTCAAGGTACTACCTGAATGGACACTTTGGAAGTCTGCCTACATGTGAGAAAAGAAAAAATTCTTTGGGTTAGAGTAGGAGTTCTTGTGAATAAGCTCATAGTTCCGAGCATATTTTCAGCATTCAGTAGTTTGTAATTTGATTTTCGGTGTGATTTTTTTCAGCAACAACGTTTCCAATTTGTAGCACAATTTGATTTTCAGTTTTAATCCCACATGCAACATGGAAGCTCATGAATGCATTAAAGAATGGTGCATGCTTTCATGCCGAAGGATTGCGCTCAAGGAGGGAACATTTCTTCATCCCGAAGGAGTGCGCTCCACACAAGAGCAAGGCTTAGTGATTTTGGAGTGCGTTTTTTCCTTTACAAGTGATTTTTCTTTATTTTTTGTTTTTGTGTTGTTTTTGAGTGATTTTCAAGTGTGTGCATGGAGAAAAGGCTAATTTCCGAGTCAACAAAAGTTGTGAGATCACCTAACCATGAATATGACAACACAAGCGCTTCGAAAGGTTAAGTGGTGACACTTAGAAAAGATTGACTTAGGAGAATGCGAGAATAGGAGAAAACATTAGAATAACAAAAAAAACAATATGACGACACTAAGGGGCTTGAAACGAAAATTTATGTAGGTGCCAAAATTGACTTAAGAAAAAAATTTGTAGGGTTGTTTTCGCAGCGACAATAGGACACTACGAGAAAACCAGGTATCAAAGCTTGAGTTTTATTCAATATGCAATATTATTTTTTGTCAATTACTTTTCCTTTATGGGACATATTAAAAAAGTATTCCATTTCTTTCTCTATTTATATAATGACCATAGATTTGCACTTGTGTATCCTTACTTAAAAGTTGTAGATATACCTTCTTCTTACATTGTTGATCTTGACCAAGGTATTTCATCTGAGCCATGCAATGTCCATCACCAGTTTTGTGAGCCTCATGTGATCAAGGTTGATATTACACCTCATGTACATATCTCATGCCATCCAAGATTCAAGAGAGATATAAACTCTTAAGATTTCCAAATACCTTCCATGGTTTACCTCCAAAGAATTACAAATGCCTTCCCAAGTTTGATGGGAAACTTGACAACCTTACAGCTGAAAAACACATTGAGGCCTTTGAGCATTTCACAGACCTTTTCAAAGTTGAGCATATTGATGTTTATATGAGATATTTTTCTCATCCATTCCAAGGGGATGCTAGGAGCAATTTAGGCATTTAGAGCTTAAATTAGTTGGTTCATGGGAGGAACTGAGTGATGATTTTCTGAAATTTTGGGTCGAGAGAAAATCGATGGATCAACATCTTTCAGAGTTTCATGTCATAAGTAAATAGAGGGATGAAATTGTCTCTATGTTCAACATGATTTTTTTCAGTTTTTATCATAATATACCTAGAGATTTCATCCTTCTCAAACTGAAATCATGTTACATTATGCAACAAAATTTCATTCAAATTTATTTTTCCTTCTCATGTAGAGGAGGTATGTGACCTTGCAACAAATTTTCATTTATGCTCAAGAAATAGATGACAATCTTCAAGCAAGCGCAAAGCTCTTATATCAGATTTTAGATGAAGATTCAGGTGCAGATGAACAAGAGAATGAACATGTTCAAGGGAGACTTGATCTGAATCCTGATCAATTTCATTATGAGTAAAGGATTGATAATATCATGCATTTTATTGAAAATATCAATGATAATGTTTTTGCAAAGAGTAAAGATAGATCAACTTGTTGAAGCGAAAGTTGTTGTCTCAAATTTTATTGTTGATAGTATTCAAGAGGCTTTTGATTTACCTATGTATAGCAATTACTTTCATGAACAAACAATTGTATTTCCTTCATCAAGAAATGTTCATTTTCAGTAGTCTAATCAAGGCACTCAACCTATATATCACAGTTACAACATTGAGCATAAAGAGACTAACCAGTTAGTTGAAACTGATTCTTTGGCTTTGTTCTTTTCTTCATTCAAGTTGCTGAAAGAGAAATTTGAAATCATAGATGAAGTAGAGGAAGTCGTGCTGATGCAAAGTCAGATAAGATTTTTGGAACAAAATGACAATTTTATGAATCAACAATGACGTTCTCATTATTTTCATGATCTTATAGCTTCATACATGGAAAGTTTTATTAGTTCAAATTTGCAGCCATTAAGTTACGAGGATTTCAAAAATGATGATTGTAAGGATGTTGATTTTCAAAAGAAACAATAGATATTTTCTTTATCAGAAAGTATTCCATTGCAGTAGTTTCATGAAAAATTCCATCCCTCTGCTGACATCCAACATATTAAAATTCATGAAAGAGAAGTGAAGTTGAAGGGATTATACATCTAAGTGAAAAACAAATTACATTATTTTGAGATCAATTTTCATCCTTTTGAAGATCCCATTACAACATGTTTGGATTCAATAAGTAGACATAATTTTTCAGATCTTGTCAAAGTTGAATTTGGTTGCAAATGTTCCAGTGAGTTGCCATATTATTTTCAAGATTTTGTTACTCCAAAGCATATTGAAGACTTTTAGTTAGTCAAGGTACTGCTTGAATGGACACTTTCAAAGTCTGCCTACACGCGAGAAAAGAAAAAAATATTTGGGTTAGAGTATGAGTTCTTCTGAATAAGCTCATACTTTCGAGCATATTTTTAGCATTCAGTAGTTTTCAATTTGATTTTCAGTTTGATTTTTTTCAGTAACAATGTTTCCAGTGTCTAGCACAATTTGGTTTTCAGCTTCAATCCCACATGCAACATGGAAGCTCATGCATGCATTCAAAAAGGGTGCAAGCCTTCATGCCGAAGGATTGCGCTCAAGGAGGGTGCACTGGTGTATGTCGAAGAGATGAAGAGAAAACCTCTAGACCTTTGGGGTGCACTCATGCACTCCAAGAGGAAGCACTTTCATAGCATGAAGGAGTGCGCTCAAGGAGGGAACATTTCTTCATCCCAAAGGAGTGAGATCCACACAAGAGAAGTCTTAGTGATGTTGGAGTGCATTTTTTCCTTTGCAAGTGCGTTTTCTTGATTTTTTTTTTTTTTTTTTGCTTTTGTGTTGTTTTTGAGTGATTTTCAAGTGTGTGCATGGAGAAAAGGCTAGTTTCTAAGTCAAGAAAAGTTGTGAGATCACCTAACCATGAATAAGACAACATAAGTGCTTCTAAAGGTTAGGTGGTGACACTTAGGAAACATTGATTTAGGAGGATACGAGAATATGAGAAAGCATTAGAATAACAAAACAAACAATGTGACGACACTAAGGGGCTTGAAATGACGTTTCATGTAGGCACCAGAATTGACTTAAGAAAAATAATTAGAGGGTCGTTTTCGCAGTGACAACAAGACACTATGGGAAAACTACGTATCGAAGCTCGAGTTTTCTCCTAGATGCAATATTATTTTTTGTCAATTAGTTGTCCTTTATGGGACATATCAAAAAAATATTCAATTTCTTTCTCCATTTATATAATGACCATATATTTTCACTTGTGTATCCTTATTTAAAAGTTGTAGATATACCTTCTTCTTGCATTGTTGATCTTGACCAAGATATTTCATCTGATCCATATGATGTCCATGACTAGTTTTGTGAGCCTCATGTGATCAAGGTTGATATTACACCTCATGTACATAATCTTATGCCATCCAAGATTCAAGAGAGATATAAACTCTTAAAATTGCCAAATACCTTCCCAAGTTTGATGGGAAACTTGACAACCTTACAGCTGAAAAACACATTGAAGCCTTTGAGCATGATGATGTTTATATGAGATATTTTTCTCAACCATTGCAAGGGGATGCTAAGAAGCGGTTTAGGCATTTGGAACTTGAATCTATTGGTTCATGGGAGGAACTGAGTGATAATTTTCCAAAATTTTAGGTTGAGAGGAAATCCATGGATCAACATCTTTCAGAGTTTCACATCATAAATAAATAGGGGGATGAAATTGTCTCTATGTTCAACATGAAAATTTTCAGTTTTTATCATAATATGCCTAGAGATTTTCAACCTTCTCAAAATGAAACCATGTTTCATTATGCAACAAAATTTCATTAAAATTTATTTTTCCTTCTCATGTAGAGGAGGTAAGTGATCTTGCAACAAATTTTCATTTATGCTCAAGAAATAGATGACAATCTTCAAGCACGTTCAAAGCTCTTACATTAGATTTTGTATGAAGATTGAGGTGCAGATGAACAAGAGAATGAGCATGTTCAAGGGAGACTTGATCTGAATCCTGATCCATTTCATTATGAGAAAAGGATTGAAAATATCATGCATTTTATTGAAAATATCAATGATAATGTTTTTGTAGAGAGTAAAGATAGATCAACTTGTTGAAGACAAAGTTGTTGTCTCAAATTTTATTGTTGATAGTATTCAAGAGGCTTTTGATTTACCTATGTATAGCAATTACTTTCATGAACAAACAATTGTATTTCCTTCATCAAGAAATGTTCATTTTCAGTAGTCTAATCAAGGCACTCAACCTATATATCACAGTTACAACATTGAGCATAAAGAGACTAACCAGTTAGTTGAAACTGATTCTTTGGCTTTGTTCTTTTCTTCATTCAAGTTGCTGAAAGAGAAATTTGAAATCATAGATGAAGTAGAGGAAGTCGTGCTGATGCAAAGTCAGATAAGATTTTTGGAACAAAATGACAATTTTATGAATCAACAATGACGTTCTCATTATTTTCATGATCTTATAGCTTCATACATGGAAAGTTTTATTAGTTCAAATTTGCAGCCATTAAGTTACGAGGATTTCAAAAATGATGATTGTAAGGATGTTGATTTTCAAAAGAAACAATAGATATTTTCTTTATCAGAAAGTATTCCATTGCAGTAGTTTCATGAAAAATTTCATCCCTCTCATTACATCCAACATATTGAGATTCATGAAAGAGAAGTGAAGTTGAAGGGATTATACATCTAAGTGAAAAAAATTTACATTATTTTGAGATCAATTTTAATCCTTTTGAAGATCCCATTACAACATGTTTGGATTCAATAAGTAGACCTAATCTTTCAGATCTTGTCAAAGTTGAATTTGGTTGCAAATGTTCCAATGATTTGCCATATTATTTTTCAATATTTTGTTTTTCCAAAGCATATTCAAGAATTTTAGTTAGTCAAGGTACTGCCTGAATGGACACTTTGGAAGTCTGCCTACACATGAGAAAAGAAAAAAACTTTGGGTTAGACTAGGAATTCCTGTGAATAAGCTCATATTTTCGACTATATTTTCAGCATTCAGTAGTTTGAAATTTTATTTTTGGTGTGATTTTTTTCAGCAACAATGTTTCCAGTTTGTAGCACAATTTGGTTTTCAGTTTGAATATTGAAACATGTTGTAGAAAGAGGTTTGGAATAACCCAATGGATTAGGCACTTGGTCTACATGTTCTTTGTTTCCTTGTAGGGAGGACAACATCCCCATTGGAGCCAAATGTTTTCACATACAAAAAAATATATATTTGATTTTTTATATAATTTGAGACCAAATTGGATGTAATAGGTCAATGTGTTCTCAAGGTTAAGAAGGCTAATCATTAAAAGGTACTAAATGTTCTTGGGATCATGCAAGGTTTCATTAAAAAATATGGTTTCACTAAAAAATATTGAGCCTTTCAGCCTAATCTCCAAGCCGTTTTTACAAAACACATATGTGCATTACAACAAACCACAAGTCAACACAACACAATATCAAAGCCATCGCCCAAGTCAATTGCCAATCTCACAGTTGAAGAGTAGAGTATAACATGCACAACACGTGATCGAAAGAATTAATGGACAATGAGCATTATAAATAAATCAATTATATATCTTTGCACACATGTGGGGATTAAATCCATGGAATAAGTAACAAAAAATATAAAACAATGCCCGTCCAAAGTCTATGCACCCAAATCATAGTGCCAAATGGAAGTAACAAATTTCTTTTTCAATAGGAGACCACTTGTCCCTCAAATTCCTTTCGCCCATTCATTCTCCTTAATGACATGAAGCCTTCAAACTACAAGTCATGTGTCAAGTTTGCTAAGGAGATGTCACTAGCGTGTAAGGTGTTATCACTTCGTAAATCCCTTTAGGCTAAGGGAAGGGTTACAAAGGTAACCACAAGCCTCTTTAGGCTAAAAACCGGTCATTCTAACCTGAGGGGGATCCCTCACTAAAATATAAATTCAAAGGATACCAAGGCCCATTGAGTTTGCAGAGACCATATCTGATAAAGACATTTTAAATCTGATAAAAAATTTGTTGGGAGGTTAAAAGAAAGAACATTGGATTATGAGACCAAAATATCGCCAATTTAATGCATCAATACATATATCCACCAACTACAAGAAAGAAAGGCATGGAAGGTACATCCTCCAAATTTATATCGATTTTAGTACAAAAAAAGAGAGAAAGACACATGAAAATACCCATTCAAATGAAACAGAGCATATCAGAAATCTATTATCAAATCTTATGGCTGAATATTTAGGAAATGAAGGTAGACATAGGCATAATGAATTCCATTATTTAACATAAGCACACAATAATTCTAGAGCATATATGGTGAATTTCAAATAAATGTTTCCAATACACCTTTAAATGGAATTGAGAAAAAGAAACAAAATAACAATTGCAACAGAGAAACACAGATTCAAAGGACAATACCACATGAATCTTTGACTGCAACTAACAAAACTCTGCACTGAGTATTTTATTTAGAAAAAGGATCACATATACAAGGCTTGTTCCATAAATCAACCCACCAACCCTTTCTACATTTCCTTTCATGATCTTAAATAGAATTACATCATAGAATATTCCATGACTAGATTCAATGCATGAGCTATCCATTTAGAAAGGATTGAAATCCACAAAATTAGAAACCCATTGTTTTTCATAAACAAATAGGCAAAGAAATTCTAAATAGTGCCTCTTGAAAATCTGTAGCTGCCTACCATCATGCCAAAAATCCTATTTAGAATGGCCAAAAAACCTCTGGATGCCTTAGTTCATTCCCCTTCTACTTTATTGGCCTCCTTCAACCTTATCGGTTTCCTTCTCGGGCTTATCAGGTTCCTCTACTTTAGGAATGAAAAAAGAAGCAACAACCCATCTCTGTTGTGCAACAATTGTGTATCAGTTCCTGTTGGCATGCTTGCCCACATTTCTTAGTTCTTCAACTTCCTTTCTGACAACTCCTTTTAATAACCTTACCATAGGACCAGATGCGCGAGACTAGGCGCTTTTTTTATCGAAACTTTATGTTGTATGCCACTTTGTACTGTGTGGGGTGTAAAACTTTCTGACATGTCGTAGCCCCGAGGGATTAGGTAGAATCCACATGACTAAGGCCTCGGGACCTAGGGCCAAAGCTTTTAGGGGCTAAACCCTTTAGCTCGGGATGGGGGATGATTCTTTGAAATATCGCCACATTGCAAACAATCCCAATGTGTAACACATGGGACCACACCATATGCACCTAGGCCCTTTAAATTATAGGGGATTTTATAACATTACATTTGGTTTCATCCCCAAAACTTTCGATATCCTGATGTGTGACGTGGCCCGATCCATGTGGAGAGGAGATAAGGGAGGGCCTACGCCAAGGTTTTAACATATATAAACCTTTTCTAAACTTTCTCTACCCAACCTTTGATTTAAATACATAAAACATATATTCATTATGTCGTCTCCCACCCTGTGCCACCTATCTGCATTTCTTTGGGCTCCCAATAGCGAGTGTTTCCCAGATATGTATATCTGAAGAAACCCTGATATGCACCTCTACAAAAAAATAGATATCAAATGTTTGCTTCATCGTCCCTCCAATGTGCCAATAACCCTTACTTCTCAGCCTCACGCCTTTGTTTCTTTGAGCTCTTACAACCATGGGCCAACCCCAATATCAGAGCCCCTCTCATCAGAAATTTCCAGATGGATAATTTACTTTGGAGCTCTGATATGTGATCTATGACATGATGGAGCAAAACCATGTGGCACCTCTTGAGTGATGACATGTGTCACCCTCATTTACCCCCATAGGATCCCTCAAAACACCAAAACTACCTGCCATGTCTGCTTCTATACCGCCACATCTTACTTACATAACATGCCACGTAGCTTTGTCGGAACCATCATATGCCAACATGTGTCCCTTATCGGAACCAATCACTGCCTGCCATGTGTCCCGCTAGAGGAGAGATAAAAGGCTTTCCATCACTGGTTTTTTCGATGAAATCCTTTGTTACCCTGTATCGTCGCATCTTCGACGGTCACTATCGACACTTTCCTAGTAGTATAACACTATCGATGATCACATATCACATCTTTTTAAGGTTGTCACATTCTCTAATTAACGATTTGTGATTGTCAATATGCTTTAGAAATTTTGATATGCATGAATCTTCGATTATACAAGACCCGTCGATGTGCGATATCTCTTGGGCCTTCGATGCATCAATCGTTGATGTGCCCTAGAACATATGATGCATCGATCACTGATGTGTTCCGAACCTCCACTACTTCTCTCTTTAAAACTCCAAGATCCGAGATTCGAGATTCACACTTAGCCATTTATCCTTTTCCTAGCTTTTGAAGAGGGATTTTTACTTAGCCATAAATTTTTATTCTTGAATCCATTTGGGGAGATCTATAGCTCATTTTAAATATAATTTAGATATCTTTATGTTGCTTTTACTTGCAATATAAATTTACAAAAAATTGACAATAAAAATTCCTTCCCAACCTTAGACTAGTTTGATTAATGACCCTTTTAACATGAAAACCTTTTTAGGCTATGACACTCAATGATTCATGGGCTAAACTGACCAAGATGAATAGTAAGAGGACAACACCACTGATTCCTATTATAGGACCCTAACATCAGCTACAATGGGGATGGCAACCTCCTAGTGAGGTGCCAAGAACAAAAATTAGACTAGTAGCCTATTTAGACCATTGGACAATGGAGTCAAACACTAAAACTAAAAATATGACTAACTGACTAACTGAAATTAAATAGCTGACTAATTGACTAAACTTACATATGGTAGCAGACCATCGGGATCTTAGGGCCTTCAATCCAAGCTTCAAACCTCAATGACAACCACCCACACTTGTTGTATTGAAAATAAAATGGTATACACAATGAAATGTCATATCAGTAGTAACTTGGATAAGAAAATGTTTCAACCACCTTTCATTGATAAGCCCTCCTCCAAGTAGCTCTCCTAATAGGTCTTTCAAAATATAAGCATTATTTCTGTGAAAGGAAACAACCTTAAAAGGACCCTTCTACAGGTTGTCAAAATTATCGTGTTTCCTTTCTCCTCATTTCAGACATCCCATTTCAACACCATTCCTCAATCTGGAAATCGACTGCTTTGGTTCTTATATCATAAATTTTCTTGCTTCAGTCTTGTATCAGTTGAGTATTTCTGTATACCTCCTCTTGACTATTGAAGTTGGATCATCTTACTCATTCTCCTCTGTATATCATTGGGTTCCACTTCTGCTTGCAACAATTTCATCACAGGAGCTCCTAATTAAGAAGGAAAAACTGCATTAGTTCCATACATTAGTTGAAAAGGAGACATGACTATTGACTTTTTGATGCTCACCTTATCAACCCACATTGCATTTAGCAGTTTCTTGTGCTAAATCCTTTTTTTCTCTTGCAACAGTTTTTTGATAATATTAACCATGTTCTTATTGGAAGATTCAACCAAGCCATTACCCTAAGGGTAATAGGATGTTGAGTGGCTAAGAAAAATGTTGTATTTATGACAAAAATCCACCATATTCTTTGATCTAAAAGCAAAAAAATTATCTTTAAAGATTTTCTATGGGAAATCAAACCAGGATAAAATGTTTGTTTCCAAAAATTGAATGATCACCGTGTTTGTTGCCTGTTTGGTTAGAACTTCCTCGATCCACTCGGTGAAATAGTCAGTTTCTTTCAATATCCACTTGTGCTGTCCTCAAGAAGTAGGATCGATTTCAACACTGAAATCAAGTCCCCATTGCTGAAATGGGGGCTCAAGTGCTATGGGTTTCAGGGGTATTGAAAGTAATTTATTCCCTCCTTCTAATATTTGGCATTACCGAAAGTTAGCAACTCTTTTATACACATCAACAAACAAATTTGGACAATAAAACCTGGCCCTTAGGATATTGTTTGCATTGGTTTTCCAAAACAAATGTCCACCATGGGCTCCTTTATGAAATTCCTCCATTTTCGTCTGAGCTTCATCTTCCAACAAACCATTTAACAACATGCCACCAGGGTCCTTCCAATACAAAAACTGATCTCTAGTACAAAATTTCTCTGCTTTCAACTTAAAAAATCTATCTTTGGTTTTGGTCAAACCTAGGGGTGGTTGTAAGTGTTGCAATACATACAAGATGTCTACATACCATGGAGAGACAACGAACTTTTCTGCAACCTATTGTACTGGCCTCAACTCATCTTCTTCTGACAGGGCGGTCAAGAAATATATCTCCAAAGAATGCATATTTGATTTTTCCATAATTTTCGCCAACCCTTGTCCTTTGATCAAGTTTGTGGGATTAATTACAATGTCATAGTCAAGTATGGAAGCAATCAACTTACCACACCTACTTTTTGGATCATTCTGTGTAAGAATGTCTTTGACAACAACACTTGGCACATAGGCCGCAACATGTGAATGTAAAATATACACCTGGAAGTCCTTCAAAGCCTTCACTAGAGAAAATGCCTCTTTTTCCATAATATCATATTTAAGAGAAACATCCCTAAGTGTTCTACTAAAAAGTTCTATGGGTTGCTCCTCACCCTTCTGATTTTTCTGCATCAAAACAATTGCAATATTATGTTCTAAAACGAAAGAAAAGATAATAAAATCTTGGGTGTATTCAGGACTAACAAGAGCAGGGGCACGTGATAGTGCATATTTAACTTCATTAAAGGATTTTCTACTTTTCTCATTCCATTTTACCTTGTTGTCATTTTTCAACATGTCTGTAATTTTCTTGAAGAGTTCAACTAGATTAGGAATCAACCTTCTTAAGAAATTTATTCTACCAATAAAAGAATGAATTTCTTTCTTACTTCTGGGAATGTCCATATTCTGAATGGATGCAATTCTGTTTGGATAAATTCCAATGTCGTCTTTGGAAATGATATGGCCTAACAATTTCCCTTGTTCTAGCCCAAACAAAGATTTTTTGGGGTTGAGTGAAATGCCATATTTTCTGCACTTTATAAAAACTACCCTCAAGTGCTAAAAATACTCCTCATTTAACTATGAATAAATAGTGATATCATCCAAATATATCACTAGGAACTTGCCATTCTCATCTATAAAATCTAAGTCCATAGCTCACTGAAATGTCGCTCCCGCGTTCATCAAACCAAAAGGAATCTTATCATATTTGAAGGTTCCCCAAGGTGTAGTGAATGCAATCTTGTCTTGATCTACCAGGTGAACCAAAATTTGGTTATACCCCAAAAACCATCCAACAGTGACATCTTCTTTACACCTTGTTGGGTGCGGGATCCCCCAAGGGAAGTTTTGGGGCTTAAAGCCTAGATTTTGACTAAATCCAATGTAAAGACTCCACGTTTTTTGCGCGTGGAGCGTGAAATCGGAAATGAGTCATAGGGTTGTCCACCCTCAATTTTGTAAATGTAATGTCGACTTTAGAGATCTACCCATGGTCCCCGGACCATGGGATTGTATAAATAGAGCGAGGCTCTAAGTTGTAAATCATCGAATCAATTAATGAATGAGGGATGAATAATTGAGTCTTATATAAGTGTAGAGTCGAGTCTTGGGTCGTAGAGTGTGCAGAGGCCTAGTAGGCTGCAGCTGAGTGTGCAGACCCCTACAATTGAGTCTGTAGGGTGAGTCGAGTTTGTAACCTTTAGAGAAGTAATAAAGTTAAGTTTCATATCATTTTTGTGTATCTTTTTCCTATTTTGTGCATTGAATGTATTGGGTATAAATTACATTTCTTTTGTTTATATGATGCACAAACTTATATGATTATGTTGATTAAGAGAATATAAGATAAAGTATATGTTTATGCAAAGATAACTAACAGTTATAAGGAGATAAGTAAGATTCAGCGTGTAACTTGGGGAAATAGTGTAGGTTGCTGCCTTAGCAGTGCGAAAGCACCTTAGCCCCTAGTTAGGGTTGCGTGAAGGCAATTAGAACAGAACGTGGAGGCCTCACAGGTCAGGGAAATGCGTGAAGCCATTTACAGTTGGACTAAATCAACCCCTCAGACATCTCAAGGGTGTGGAAACTTGGTTCTAACATCCCCCCATATTGCTTCACGTGAGACCTCTATCCGCGCTCCGCGGACTATTGTCGAAAGGGCCAGTAGTGTAAGGATTTGTTTAGCTAATTAACTCCAAACCTGGGTCAAGCCCCCTCAAACCAACACATGGTTCTTTTTTTGGCACCAAAATCTGCACAAAGATGTCTCATGTCGTATCATTGGAATCCAACTAAGAAGGAAATTGAATGTTGCTTGGACAGGAGAATTCACGAGTTCGTGGCGTAGGAGAACAGGAATATACAACTAACAAAAGAAGAGTGGTTAGACTGCTAGTGTACACAAAGATCCATGAAATCTTCTTCGCATCTTTCCCTACTAAGTTGTACGAGTGGATCGCGAAGCTAACAGATAGCCAAGGAAGGTGGAAACATAACAATCATATTGTGTGGACCCCAGAGTTGGTGTGCAGATTGGAAGCATCAGAGGATAAGATCACACGCGTTGTTGATCACTCGCTCGATCAGATTATAGGAGGATTCATTACTGAGTTTATGGTAGATACTTCAGTCAGCTATAGTGAGGCAGAGCGATGCTTTCTCAAAGGACCACGAGGTAAGTATGTAAAGTCTCTGAATACTTGGATTAAAATGCTAATGTGTGAAAAGAGGGTTATGAAATTACCTTGATGTTCAGAGCTATGGAAAGTGGAAAAACCTACAGAAACAAAGGAAGTAAGGGACAAGAGAATAGCCCTTTGATTTCACCTCCGTGAGGGGACGAGGAAGAGCTCGCGAAGGTCGCTCTGTGAAGTGCAATCCATTTGATAAGGCAGAGGATTCCGTGTATACCACCCCCACCCACACTACCACCAGCTTCACTGTCTTCACCTCCATCTTCACCCGTACCACTTCTGCCACCACTGCGAGTCAATATGGCAAGCACGATAAAGTTGCCTATGTTCAAGGGAGTGGGAAATGAGGATCCAGACCAGTTTTGGTTCATGATAAGAGCCATATGGGAAGCATAGGGAGTTACAGATGCAATATAAAGAAAGTGACACTAGTTAGTGCCCTGCAGGACTGCACGCTAACCTGGTATATTTAGAATTCTAATGACAATCAGAATGTGAGAATTGCAGATATTCAAATTGCTCTAAATAAATAACCTAGCAAGTTGAAGTCAGAGGCGCAACCGATCATTGGATTCAAAGAGATCATAATGCTACCAGGAAAAACTCCTTGGGAGTTGGATCAGAGGCTAAAGTGCACAATCTGCAAAGCTAATATGAATCTAACGGATGGACAACACCATGAATGGTTTATAGCACCACTAACGCCACATCTAAGGAGAGCGCTATCACATCAGAAGTTAACGACTCAGGAAGAGGCCTTAGAGATCGCGATGAGGCTGCATGAGACCGCGATGCAAGATCCTAACTTGGGAGTTCAGTAGATCCATGCAGATTTGAAAAACTTATGCCTTGAGATGTAGAGTCTGAAACATGACAGGATAGCCTGACCGGAAGTGCGTGAAGAAGTGTGGTGCATAAAATGCAAGGGTCAGGGTCATGATAGGGACCACTACCTAGTGTTCATGAATTACCTCACAGAAGGAGGATCGATGCCGGAAGCACAAGTAGGACCTAGTGCGACACCTGCTTTGTGGTGAGCAATTTGTCAAATAGGAGGGAAACATGCTACGGACAACACCATTTGTTACAAAAGTATACACAAAATTCGCAACAAGTGTTCTGTAACTTTTTTAGATCAGTAGGACACGATGAGTGCACCTCTAGAAGCTATGAGTTAATTATGGATAGAACTCCCACCTATAGGGTTCAGGCCGAAACGCAACCCCTAGACCCGAATACAGGAGTGGCACAAACAGGATTTCAGTGGTGTGGACGGGACCGAGGTGGAGGAGGACCTGGAAAAGGGCATGGAAATCTGATATGCTACAATTGTAGAGGGCTAGGACATTATGCCCATGATTGTACGAACCATCATGTTTGTATTACACCTTGTTTGATCATGAGACAAAAGATTGTCCTACGCTGATAGCTAGGATGTGCAACAAGGGAGTGTTACTGCCTCCCCTAACTCAGAACCTGCAGATGATGAGGTCTAAGCTACACGAGGAAGATCGAAATGTGAACATTGTGCTCCAAAATGGAATCGCGATGGGAGATGATAAAGGAAAACAACCTGAGGATAGTACTTGGGTTCGCAAGACTCCGACAAAAGAAGTAGAGTTTGATTTGGAGCGCACTAACGAAACCTTCATGGAAGCTAAGAAGAGCTTCACTGATGCCTCCACTTCAGGAAGCAAAGATAGATCAGAGTCAGAGATGGCCCCATCTATGCTCACGACGTTCCTGGAAACATGCATGAAGTTACTGCGTGACAATAAAGCTATAAAAGGATTACAGGAACTCATTAATAGATGCGTTGGGACCATGCCAAAAGAACCACACCTAGTCAGGAATATTGGAAAGGATAAGACAAGGAAGGGAAGCAAAATGAGGTTAACCACGCAGATTGGAGAATATGAGATGGACCAAGTAATTTTGGATTTAGGATCGGACGCGAACGTTCTACCGAAGCAGACATGGGAGTGCATGGGGAGGCCTACGACACAATGGCCTCCTATTCAGCGGTAAATGGCAAACCAACAGAAGATAATACCTATGGGAAGATTGCAGGGAATCACTGTGGATATTGAGGGAGTGAGCACGCCAGTAGAATTTGAAGTAATAGAGATTGTTGATGACAACAATCCCTACCCCGTATTCTTAGGAATTGATTGGGCCACTAACATGAACGGGGTGATTAATCTGAAGCAGCGCAAGATGATTTTTGAAAATAAGTTTATGTGCGTAGTTATACCCTTGGATCTTGCTGAAGGATTGCACTATACCGAGCCAGTGTGCGACTATGAAAGTGACGATGATTTGGACTGCATCTAAAAAATAACCACGCGAGAGAAAGATTGGTTAAATCCCATTGCGGAAGGACGAATCTCATGGGAGTGCGAAAGCTCCTGTACGTCAGATTCTGATGAGGAGATAGAGCGATGGTAGAGCCGGTTACATGAGATAACCACATTGAACTGTAATATGATGATAAGATCGTTGTTCTGCATATCGATGGAAGTGAGGGATCTGCCTACTTATGATGGGTTAAGTGAAGTAGATACTTTCCTAGATAAGTTTGAAAGGGAGGTGCCAGAAAAGCAACATTTCCAAGCCTTGAATTAGGTACTGTGTGCTACACCCGCCAGGTGGTGGGGTACACACAAAGGGAGCTTTGAGGACTGGTGTGAATGCAGCAGAGTTATGTGCACACGATTTGGGAAGCCTAGAGTGCAATTGATAGATAAATGCAATGGCAGGATAAACCGCGTGCACATTTATCCAGGTGGATGCCGACATATGGCAAACAACCTGTGCGGATGCACATGAATTTCGTGCTGTGAAATACGGTCAATAAGCATGTGTTTGGGGGGGAAAATGCATAAACAGCTCCTTTAGTTGCAATGACGAAGTGTGGAGAGAACAATCACATGGAAGGTTATCCACGCAAAAGCATTTAATGAAGTGTGCAAAGCGCTGAATAAAGTATGTAGCACGTAGCGAGATGATTGGGACCTACGCGTACCAGCAGTTTTATGGGTTTATAGGACAATGTACAAGAAATTGATGGAACAGATCCCTTCTAGGTTGAGCTATGGAGAAAATGCTATAATTCCAATGGAGTATATCATGCCTAGTCCACGCATAGCAGCGTCCGTGGATATGACGGATCGTGGAGCCTTGGAAGAAGGGATTGCGCAGTTTGAAGAGCTCGAAGAAGAACACTTGGGACCTGATGAAGAGATCTAGGAGGGTGATCTTAGGCTCCAAGAACTCATGAATGAAAGCATTCAGTTCAGGAAGAAAAGCACCATGGAGGAATCAAAAGTCAAGAAACTGGAGGACGGAATAAAGAAGGAATTTCTTGATAAAAAGACCATGGTGATAGAACAGAATGAGCTCGTTTATGTTGAAAAACTTGGGGACTACCGTTGAGAGTTGATCAATTTGATGCCTTGGATTAGACCGTATGTTATTAAGGAGATCTCAGAGAGGGGTTTGATGTGGTTGGTGAAGTCAAATGGCGAACTCTTTCCAGGAAATGTAATCGGTAGTGAAGTTAAATGGTGAAATCTTCCCATCTAACTAGCCATAGGGAGCATAGTTTTAGCACTTCAAGCAGTTGAAAGGAGGTGTAGAACTATAAACTACTCTATTTGGGAGCTACGCGATGACAGGACTATGCACAAGAGTGAAGTGTCACAGGGTCCGTAACAGCACAAGGGTAGCTACGCTGCAGCACAGGTCGGCCGGGAGGTGACCGCTGCACTCACTATTCATGATGTGATGCTTGGTTTGAGGCCAAATGGAGTAGGCGGTTGGAATTTAAGGCAAACTTTATGGGTTAGATTTGGGAAAATCTATTGCCAAGGGAGCATTAATGGACCGGATTTGGGGGAATAGTCGAATTCAAATTCAAAAGGCGTTATAAATTACAAAGGGCTACCCAGCAAACAACACTCAGCCATTTGAGAATTGAGCTATTGCGCATCCTGAGATTCAGTAACTTTGATCTGTGCGATTCTTTGAACTCAAAGGCATTGTTTGAGCACCTACCTGAACTGTTGAGAGTGTTAGCACCTAAATCTGCCTTAGGCTAAAAGAAGGAAAAATTCAGGGTAACCACAAACCACGCTTAGTCTGGTAGCTAGCCCTACCAGAACAGGAGAGGGCTCTCTCCGTGTCACGCTCAATGAATAATCAAAATGATATGGTCTGAGATGACTTGCAGTGAAATATTGATTTTAGGCTAGTAACTAAATATGGATACAAGAAGAAATTTTGTATAAATGACTGAGTTTCTGGGATATATGGGACCAACGAACAGTATGAGCAGAGAATTTAACACAAACGCACAGATTACTTCGTGAGGCAAGACAGGCGGAAAGTCTA
This sequence comes from Pinus taeda, assembly GCA_000404065.3. Taxonomy (NCBI): domain Eukaryota; kingdom Viridiplantae; phylum Streptophyta; class Pinopsida; order Pinales; family Pinaceae; genus Pinus; species Pinus taeda. The sequence goes on along the minus strand of APFE030837976.1, from coordinate 49,317 downwards.
GCAATTATATTTGAGATAATGCGAAATGGAAAGATTGCTTAGGAGGGTGAAAGGGCATAAACACATGAATCCTTTTCAACAGAAGAAGAACACAGAACGTGAAACTTTCCCACAGGCAGAGCACTTAACATGAATTCTACCTTATCTTACTTAGAAAATTTCACTGAAATGAATATGAATGAACTATGAAACATAACGAAATACATATGAAACATAAAGAGAACACATTTTCTACACTCACACCACATGAATCTCATGAACCAGAGTCGCTGCCTTTCATTAATTCTCTGTCAAAATATACAATGAAGAACTGAAAGCCAACCATTAGTGATAGGTGCAGCGTTACAAAAATGACAAATTGGTTGGGTGACCGCTTGCCTTCCTTTGACACTTGGATAGAAGCCAACCTTTAGTGAAAATACTTTTTAAAATTTGCCTTAGGTGATAAACCATCCGCCTCAATATAGTTTTGTCCTTGTCGGCCTTCTCTAGCAGTCTCTCTAGGTGGATGTTGATCCGCTCGAGCCAAGGCTCTCGGTCATTGTTAATCTCTTGCTCTAATGGAGTGAGCTCAATCCTCCTATGTTGGGCAGCTTGACGATTCTCGCGGATGTTTTTCAGCTCCATGATCTCATGCTGGTCTTCGAGCTGTTTGTTCCTCTGCTCCAAATTGAGAGACAAGGCTTGGATCTCCGTTTGCTGCTCCTGGATGGTCCTCCTAAGTTTGGAACTCTCCACATCTGTATCATCATCATGAATGAAGATGAAGTCGGCCTCTTGTTCACCTGATGGCCCCTCGTCATGCTTGGGCCTCTTGCCCTTGTCCTGTACCTGTGTTGCCGATGTCGGAAGCGAGGCCCCTTCCACCCCGGGTGGAGATAACACTCGCTTTGCTGCTGCAAACAAATGTCTATTGCCTCTCTGATAGGTGATGCATATTGGCATAGTAGTGGTCTCATGGTGCTCATACTGATGAGAAGGACCACCTATCTCATGTTCAACCTCTGATAATACCTGTGAAGTGCTGAAGAGGTCATGGGAGATGAAGTCTTCCCAAGTAATGCCCTGTAATCCCAGCTGATGATCCACCAAAATCTTAATGAGAGCAAAATGGTAAACACTGTTAAGTTGCTGCTGAGGGGTCTTGTGCTGCATGAAGGTGTTCATCCTCTCTATGTTCCTGCAAATGAAATATGGGATGTTCATCATCCGTACCCTGGTAA
>APFE030837976.1:12116-48074 GCA_000404065.3 Pinus taeda | reverse complement strand
GTGCAACGTTACAAAAATGACAAATGGCTTGGGTGACTGCTCGCCTTCCTTTGCCACTTGGATAGAAGCCAACCTTTAGTGGAAATACTTTAAATTTTGCCTTAGGTGCCAAAAAGAGTGTAGTGTAGATGAGCGGGCCCACTTGGAGAAAGTCACGAATCGAAATGTCGCGAAGCGGAAGTGATTTCGGCCTTTTTGTCTATATGCGCCACGCCAAAAGCTATATGCATCGTGCCATTTTGGAGGCCATTTTTGGGTACTTTCCAAAGTCCAAATTGTGCCCAAGTGTGCCTGTTGGAAAGCCCTACCTAGCTACTTTCCAACCCAAGTGGAATTTCTAAATTTGGTGCTCATTTTCCCCTCCAAAACTTCAATCTCCCAAGACTGCTTCCTATGTGTCAAAATAGGGGCAGAGAGGTCATTTTTTGAGTGTTTTTGACATCCTGGGGACTCAAAACTTGCCCAAACTTCTTGGCCATGCAGCAGCAGTCATGATTTTTCATGCTGAATCCAAAAATGCAAACCATTCTTGATTTGGAGCTCCCAATCCTAAGCGTCGCGCCAGTGGCGCGACACAGAGGGAGAAAAACCCTGTTTTTTGTACAAAAATTTGCCAAAATGAAAAAAATGCTCCAAATTTCTTGAAATTTGGGCTGGAGCTTCTCTATGAAGTGTCATGCTGGGCCACAGAGGCTTCAACCAAGATTCAGAGCCGATCTTTCTCTTTTTTCCTCTTTTGTCTTTTTGTTGCCTTCCTCAATTTCGCCTTCAAGTTCCTTATCCGAGCCTTGGAACTCATATTGTGTGCCCTGTAATGACAAACCATATGCCTCAATAATGCTTTGTCCTTGTCGCTTTCGCCAACAACTTCTCTAAGTGGATGTTGATCCTTTTGAGCCAAACCTCTCGATCAGCCTCTATCTCTTGCTGAATGGGTGTCCTCTCATTTAGGCTTTGTTGGGCAGCCTGTTGTTCTTCACGGATGTTTTGCCACCTCTATGAGGCCTCCTGGGTGCATGTGCCTTTGTTGGTGAATCACTGTGTCTCTTCTTCATGATCATATGACGGACCAGATGTCATGTCCGCTATATATGGATTGTGCTTGGACTGCCCTATGATGATGTATGAAATTATGTGTTGTTATGAACTCTTCCACCAAGGGGAACAATGCAAAAGGGACTGTTAGGAAGGGGAATAATATGATGGGATTAGGGGTTATGGGGAGAGATTTTGTTTAGGGACATGTAGGGGGGTTTGTGGATTTTATAAGGTAGGGTTTTGGGGTTTACATTGACAAATGAGTGGAGGGGATAGGGAATAGGGGTTTAGTAATGTTTTAGGGTAGGGAAGGATGGGAAAAATGGAATAGGGGGGAAGGGAACAATGGAAAGAAGGGGAAAAATGAAAGGTGAAAGGGAGGAGGAACCTTGGTATCAACACAAAAAATTTGCAACCCTGGAGCAATGGCTTTGATGATTTCAAGTGGTAGGGTCTAGGTGTTTTTATTGCGACTATACATGGCCATAAACCACCATCATCTTCACAAAAACAATATGAGCAACTGAGATGTCGACCCTACCTGTCAATAGGAAGGGATTCAAAGCGATTTTTTGCAAATTTGGAACAAAACCGGGCCTTTGTGGGTGTGCGCCGCACCCCTCTGCCTGTGCACTGCATCCTTTGTGTACGTTGTGCATGTGTTAATTTAACACTACGTGGTAGCGCCCAGTGTGTCGCACTCCCTCTGTGCGCTGCGTCTCTCTGTCTGTGCGCCGCGCCTTGTGAAAACACCTCCAACCTCACTCAAAACGCGAGCTTGCTCTCTCAATCACCTTGAAATGCTTTCTCTCTATCCTTGGTGTCGAACAAGTTTTTAAACCATGTGGAATGAAGAATTTTCAATTTGGAGGAATATTTCTATGAATTTCATGCCCTTTAGCCCCGAGCGCCGCACCTCCCATGTGCGTCGTGCAATTTCTCCCTGTGCGCCGCGCTCCCTCTATGCGCCGTGCGTTTTTGCAAGAGCCTTTTGAAGGCCTTCTCGGTGTTCATATTGGGTGCAGGATAGCTCGTTGGAACGCTCTTTGAGTCTAATTTCCAACCCAACCAGAATTTTTCAATTTTGAGTTCATTTTCCCTATAAAAAATCAAATCTCCCAAGACTAGTCAAAATGTGCCAAATGAGGCTGCCTCAAGGCAGAGTGTTGTTGCAGTCAACTTTTAAAGGTGTTTCTCAACTCCAAATTGAGCTCATGATAGCTCATTGGAAAGCTATTTGTGTCTAGTTATCATTTTACTCATCAAAGAAGTCATTTGGCTATCCAAGCTAGGAGAAAACTTGATTTTCCCAAGGTAACTTTAGAGGTGCACCAATTCTCCCAAGGCAATTGTATTTTTGACATTTCTCTAAAGCCATGACACCTGTGTAAAAAGTGAAGGAGTTTTTTCTTCCTTGGCCTAGTTTGGACAAAAACCGCTCTCCGTTTTCCAAAATTCATATTTTATTGCTCAGAAACATCATTTGAGTGAATTATTGAACCTTCCTCTCACCTGCAAGTATTATTGAAGCACTTTAAGAACAACAATTTGCAAACCCTAGACCTAATAACTCTTTGCTGACCAAGAGATTAGAACATAACTGTAAATTACCTTTAAAATGATTTAACAAACAGACCTAAACCAGCAAGATAAGGCATGAGAGGAAATGACTGACAAGACCCTTCCGTCAGATTATCGCATGCCCCTAGCGGAATGTAGCTGAGTGAATGGAGCGAGACTCCTACAAATGAAATGAAGAAAGAGTTTTGATCTCTGACGGAGGACTGACAAGATCGAATCTAAAATTGGCTCCAATAGAGATGGTAGCTCCAGCTCCTTGGAGGTGCCAAGAACTGCAAATCTTTGGGAGAGCAGACAGTGCCTTCGTCCATTGGGCTATGGAGTCAAAACATGGAAATTGACATTATGCAGACAGACTCTTACTGAGGACTCAAATTGAAAACCATAATAAAACCAGACATGACTAAACCCTAACTAACAAACTGGAAAGATGCTCATATTTGAGCTTATTCGGCAAACCTACCCTAATTACTCTTTCCACCACCTGATCAAGTGAGATGGAATAGCCAATGCAACCAGGTAAGGATCATGGCTGATATTTGATTTCTTTCCAAATGCTTTCTGATGCACAGGAAAAGGGAAGAATCGAAAGGCAACTCCCATGGAAACTTGGAATCAAGTTCACTGCTGACCAACTTGCAAGCATGAATTGGCTGGCTGACTTCAAGAATACTGCAAAAGGATCTTCATAAGCATCACCATTGATTTTCATTAACACATTACTGCTCTAGTCCAAGTAATCTTCATAGCTGGATATTAAACTTTTCCTCACATCTGCACTATCTTTCTCTGATGATTGCAGCAAGGGGTCAAAAGGATCCTGAATTTCGTGAAGAACCTAACTCTGTTGTCGATTCCAAATAGAACCAAAGCCTCCCTTATCAATCTCCTCATATGACTGCAAACTTTGGTATGGGCTATGAAATGAACAATCTGTTAAATAAGACAATGAAGGTGAACCTTGAAACAAATGATTATCAACATTCTCTTTTGTCGCATGTTTAGCTGATGAAGAAGAATTTTTACAGCAAACAAAATCTAACACATGAGCAAAAGGATCATCAAAAACTTGAGGAGACTGCTGCGATGTATCTATTGAACCTGTATGACATCCTATTGGTTGTTCATCTTTTTCTTTAGAGATATTACGAATATTCTACCTTATAAATTGAACTGCTTCGTAACACAAGGGTACATAATCCTCCTGCATCAATAAATCATGTATTTCGGCTGCCTCACCTTCATCTGTAATCTGACCTTGAATTGTGTTTGGTGGCTACAAATCTGGTTCTGTATCCAAAATGATTTCATCAATCATTTCAGGGGAAGATTTCTTATTAATGACCTGCTCAAAAATTTCACCATCTGTCTCATCCTCAACATTAAAAATGAGAGATTGTTGATTTCCTACAAGATTTTCATTTGAAGATTTACTATGCAATTTACCCCGCAAAAACTGAAATGATTCAAAACATAAAGGTAAGGAATCTTCTTGTATCGTTTGATCATAGATGCCAGCTTCTATGTCTTCATGTGCAACCTGACTATTAATGGCATTTGGGGGCTGGAACTCTAAATATAAGAAGTCTGGAACAAAGTTTTCATCGCCCTCAAGGGGATCCAAATCAAGATTTATCGATAGCTGATGTCTGATTGCATGGAAATTACCTCTGATGAACTGACATGAATCAAAGCAAAAAGGAAAAGATCCTTCACTTACTTCAAAATATGCTGCACTTTCCTCATCGTTTCCATAACTGATATGCATCGGTTGATCACTGTACTTGAGCTGATGTAAGAGAACTTCCTCATCCCACAAACTAGCTGCTAATTTGTCTACAAGATTAGCTTATGTTTGGAGAGCATAATCATCATCATCATACTGATCAAACTGAGGCAAATCGTCAGTATAAAACACGTCATCAAGCATACATGTCATATCAACGGGTCTTTCTTCTCCAAGATGATCTACAAAACAATCCTTATGACTACTAAGATAAGAAACAAAATGTTTTGGATCAGCCACTTGTTCATGAATGTCATTTTCATCTTTTGCAGTCATTTTCCTCACCATCTCTTCTACTGCACTCACCAAAATGTCAAGCTTTTCCTCTGAAGGTGTATTTTTCTCTGGATCCACATTTTTCATCTCTTCTTCTTTCAAACTTGCCCTTCTGATCAGCAAATGAGCCTCTACATTTACTGCATTGTTTTGCATCTCTTCAAGTGTTGCGACATTCTTTTCTCTCAGCTGAAACTCCATTTTTGGATCAAAGGCACACGGGTAGTGCAAGAGCGTAGATCCAGGAGGGGGTCTTATATCAACCGGCATTGAATAATAAACTTGATTAAATCTGGCTAAAAACTATTGTACTGTCTCCCCTGGCAGTCTTTTCAGCTGATTATACTCTTCTACGATAAGGAAAAGGTTTTGTCCAATCCTCCACCTGTCAAGAAAAACTTTGATGAACTACTGTAAATCCATGATGCTCGCATCCGGCAGGGTTTTGAACCAACTCTTGACTTTGCCTTGCAAAGAAAGTGCGAAAAGCCTTATACTGACATCTTCTTCATCAATTTGAAAAAGGTCTAGAAAAGTCTCAACATTCTACACATGTTGCTCGGCATTGACATTCTTACATTCATCGTCAAATCTTGGCAAGTATAGATCATAGTTTTTGGGGAAAGCATGAAGAACAGAAGATAAAACAAGAGGTTTATACCTATCTGGGATTATAACAGCTGTAGGAATATGTACAAGAGCTATGGGATCAGTTTTGTTTTCTTTAGGCTCATCACTTTGCGGAGAATGATCATAAGATGTAGGAAAAGTAAGGAGGCGAGGATCAAAGGGAAACTCACTATTTACACTTTTTGAATAGATCGAGTGAAGATTTTGATCACCTTTATCATACAACAAGTTTTGAAAAACTTTTAGAGTAGCTTCAAGAACAGTGAAGAAGTAATTTACAAGAAAGCAGAGTAGGACCTGAATACCATTCCACTTTGGATACCCGAACTTTGTGTAAGATCCTTCCATTTTTGCAGAGAAAGAGTTAGTCCTCCAGTGGAGTCTTTACAGGAGTCGCCAGGTGAATGATTTCAGCCTCCTTATGCCTGATCGTTGTCCACCATCAACAATCAGCTCTGAACTTGAGATATGAACTGGGGCAACACAATCTTCAAACGAACCATTTTGTCGTTCCCCAGTGGAGTTGCCACTATGTTAGCACCTAAATCTGCCTTAGGCTGAAAGAAGGAAAAATTCAGGGTAACCACAAACCACGCTTAGTCTGGTAGCTAGCCCTACCAGAACAAGTGAGGGCTCTCTCCGTGTCACGCTCAGTGAATAATCAAAACAATATGGTCTCAGATGACTTGTAGTGAAATATTGATTTTAGGCTACTAACTAAATATGGATACAAGAAGCAATTTTGTATAAATGATTGAGTTTCTGGGATATATGGGACCAACGAACAGTATGAGCAGAGAAATTTTTTTTTTTTTTTTTTCTGCGTAAGACTGAGCTAATTTATATTACAAAAACCAAAAATTTACATCCAGATTACAAAAGGCCGAGGCCTTGTATCTCCGTGGAGATTTCCCATGATTTTCTGTCAAAGTAACCATTCCCTTCCAGCTTGCTAAACCAACCTTTGAACGACACAGTAGGCGTTTAAGCCAACACAGCGGACAATTTGACACAAAGGACACGTAGACTGTCATAATCGACACCTGGCAAGATCGACACATAGACTTACAGCTACACATGGACTGCTATTGACACGTAGATTAACCTTGACTCCCTGATATGCGGACACATGGAAAGAGACAGAGAAAGGATGGACAGAGAGTTGCATTCCTGGCCGAGAGGACGGAGAGGCTGCTGTGCTATTCTTCATCTGTCTCATAAGGCTCGTCCTCCGTCGCTAACCGCTGTTCTTTCTTGTCTTCCACCTCCGCTGGTTGAATTCCTCCTTGGGCAGGCAGCATTGTCAAAGTTCCAGCTTCCTCTGCTTGAGTGGGTGGCCTGAAATCCACCTTGGGCACCTGCATGTCCACCCTGGGCACCGTCAAACCTTCCCGTGGCCTGCGAAAGTCGTTGCAATGTTCAACAGTGATGGACACGATCAACGTGTTGTTCTCCAGAGTACATGGTATGCGATATTTAACCGCGGGATGTTCCAAATGCCCACAGTCCAGGGGTTCTCCACTTCCTTGGCCAATTTGCTGACCGATAGTTCGACGCGAGCTGCCGCCATGGACCTGAGAAATGTCAACAGAGGAAGCTGGTGAAGTGGCCATCCTCTGAGTTGCAGGACGGCCCCGCGAACCGCCTTTGCATTTCGAACCTCCTCTGCGCCCGCCCATCCTTAACCGCTCAGACATTCTGCCAACGCTCACCTGAATCTCTGATAAGATCCTGCACCTGGCCAGAGTGTGCTCTGTTGCCCTCAGGATCTGCTCAGGTTTCTGCGTATTGTGCGGGAGAACAACGCTCTTATGGAGCGCCATGATCCTCTGTCCAGGTCGCGCATTGAATGGCGCCTGAACCCTGGCTGCCTTCCCCAGGAATGTCTCTATCCTCATTAATTCGCCTGAAGCCGAACGGCCTTTCACCTTGCCTGAGCTCCCCTGCACATTTATTGTCTTGGCATGGTGGTGTGTGGTGGCTTGTCCGGGCTGACATCTGCCCATGTGACTCGCCACCCGCCATTCACGCCACGTTATCACCCGCATCCGGGGAGGGGAGGTCTTTTTGCACCAAAGAGATGCAATCTTGTTTGAGTTGAGCATTTTCAACTGTATTGAGGGGGCCTGAAAAGTATGGTGTCGACTGTGACACTCCTTGATTTGCTAATCGGTCTGCAACCTTGTTGGCTGTTCTCCTGACATGATGGAAGGTTATATTGAGGGAGGTATGGAGCTTTTCCTCCAGGTCTTCCAGAGGGCTGAGCAATCGCCAGCTTTTAGCAACCTTGACTGCTTTAGCTCCTGCTTGTATTCTCTTAGCAATTGCTATTAGAATCAGAGAATCGCCTTCTACTTCCAGAGGGTGAAGATGGTTCTGATCTGCTAGGCATATTCCCTTCCAAAGACCCTCGAGCTCCGCAGCGTTGTTAGTATCTGAGCCCACAGTGCCGTAATATACTTGCATTGATTCTCCATTGTGGTTGCGTATAACTCCTCCGTATCCTGCCGGGCCAGGGTTGCCTTTGGCCGCTCCGTCGAAGTTCATCTTGAAGGAGTTGGGTGCAGGAGGGGACCAAGAGGAGGGAGATGCAGATCTGGTGGGAGGTTTGATGGTGGCGGTGTTTGGTGACTTAAATTCCAGATTCCAATTCTTCAATATGATTTGCTCCTGATGGCTTTCTGGCCAGTCCGCATCATTCCATGCTCTAATGGCTAAAGTCTCTTGAATGTTTTTTTTGAGATTGATCCAGAGGTCGTCTAAAGATCGGGCAGTGCTGTTGAAGATTCTGTGATTGCGTTCCTTCCAAAGGGTCCAGTAGATAAAGCCGGGTAGGATGTTCCATAAGGAATTGAGGACCCTGCTTTTAAACGGGTTTTTTGCCCAGGTTCTTATGTTTGCTGTTATATCTTCCATCCTGGGGTGTGCCTTCATGTTGCAGTGTTCGACTTTCTCCCAGATTTGCTTTGCTAATGTGCATTCTTCCAGTAGATGGTAGATAGTTTCACAGTTTGTATTACAGTTTGGGCATCTGGATGGCCCTATAAAACCTCTTTTGATGAGATTGTCCCAGGTGAGAATGCGTTTTTTGCTAAGTAGCCATAGAAAGGTGGAAATTTTGGGCCATAACTCTGCTTGCCAGACTTTTTCCCAGAGTTGATCCTTATCCGCTTGAAGGTTGGAATAGCGCAGATGATGAGCTTCTTTCGTTGTGAAGGTGCCTTTGGTTGTGTAGCCCCATCTGAGTTTGTCCTGTTGTTGGGAGAGGCGAATTTTCCTTTGGTTGAGTTCCTGATCAATGTCTGTATATTCTTCTCCCTGCCAGTCTATTTGCCATAGTCTTGCCGGTTTCCATGTTTGAAAGTCATGAGTTGGAGAGGGCTGCCAGTATTGATGAACCAAAGGGATGCTTCCTTGATTCATTTGGATCTACCAAAGAGGTCTGTGGAATAAATTGGCCAGTTTGGGGAGTTGCTGCCATGAGTCGTCCCAGAATCTGGCTGCTTTTCCTGAATGAATCTCCCAGAAACTATGTTCTTGAATGAAGCTGCTTTGCTGTTTTGCATTGTTCCAAATGAGAGATCCATGTGAAGTGGGATTGATTCGGATTAGGTCACTCCACTGGCTACCTCTGGCATATTTGGCTTGCCATAGTTGGGTCCAAGGGATATTGGGCTTGGTGACCCAGTTCCACCAGATTTTTGCTCCCATTGTATTGTTGCTTTGCAGCGGATCCCGAAGACCGAGCCCTCCCTCTGATTTGGTTTTGCAAAACTCTGTCCATTTGACTAGAGCCCACTTCCTATTCTGGCTAGTAGATCCCCAGAGAAAGTTTCTTTGAAGATTGCGTATCGCTTTTAGAACACCTTTTGGAGCTGCTAAGATGGAAAAGAGATAAAGCGGCATAGCTTGTAAGACTGATTTGATGAGAACGAGCCTACCTGCCAGATTTAGCGCTCTGAAGGTCCATGAAGAAAGCTTTGAATCCAATTTGTCCAGCAGTGTTCTCCAGGATTCTTGCTTGATTGCTGAATCAGAAAGGGGGGCACCCAGGTATTTGGAGGGCAGGTGGGAGATTGTGAATCCCAGAATTCGGGCTATGGTTCTTTGTGTTGAGGGGGGAGTATTGAAAAAAAAGAGTTGGGATTTTGCGGCGTTGATGGAGGTGCCAGAGGCTTCAGAAAAAAGGGATAGTAGAGAGTTGAAAGCAGAGGCTTCTTTAACTGAAGGATGACCAAAGAGCATGGTGTCATCAACAAATTGCTGATGCGTTTGAGGAGCACGACCATGCAGGGATATGCCTTTGAGAAACTGAGAGGAAACAGCTGATTTAAGCAACCTGCTGAGGCCCTCAGCCATGAGAACAAAGAGGAATGGAGACAAGGGGTCCCCCTGCCTGATACCCCGTGTGGGATAGAAAGGAGATGAGGGAGAGCCATTCAAAAGGACAGAAAAACAGGGGGATGTAATCAGGCTCATGATCCATCTTGTCCAGGTTGCATTAAAGCCAAATGCGAGCAGCATTTTGTGAATATAATTCCAACTTAACTTGTCAAAAGCTTTGGAGAGATCGAGTTTGAGAAGCATACCTGGTTTTTTGAGCATCTTTAAAGAATGAATGACTTCATTTGATAGAATTATGTCGTCCATGATCTGCCTGCCTTCAACATACCCCGTCTGTTCTGGAGATATGAGCAGAGGTAATAGCGGTTTGAGGCGGTTGGAGATGACTTTTGAGATGAGTTTGTAAATGACATTACAAAGCGCTATTGGCCTGTACTTCTCAGGTTTGTTTGATGTCGCTTCTTTGGGGACCAATGCAATGAAGGTTGAGTTTAGGGACGGGAGGACCCAATGCATGCTACGGGATTCTTCCACCAGCTCCCAAACTTCAGTTTTGATTAGTTCCCAGAATTCGTGGAAGAAATTGGCTGTGAATCCATCTGGCCCTGGTGCTTTGCCATCTTTGAGCTGAGCCATTGCCTCTTCTACTTCCTTTGTTGAGACTGGCTGGAGCAGCTGAGTGTTATGATCATCATTGATAATTTTCGGAACGTGCTGGGTGATTTCCCGGATTGCCTCATCCCTGTTACCATTGGGTTCCTGTAGGATGTCCCTGAAGTATCCAGTGAATTCTTTCTCCATACCTTCATGATCCTCTACTCTTTCACCTTGCTGGTTTTCAACAAAGGTGATTTTATTGTGCATGCGCCTTTGTATGGTGGATCTGTGGAAGAATTTTGTATTTTTCTCGCCTTCTTTAAGCCAGCTTATTCTGGACTTTTGCCGCCATAGAATTTCCTCTTGTTTTTGACGTTCCTCAATTTGATTCCAGAGGGTTTGCTCCTGTTGGATTTGCTCTTCTGTGCATCCTTCCAAAATGAAAGTTTGTTGCAATGCTTTCATTTGTTGTTCCAGTTTCTTTTTGCTTTCCTGTATATTACCAAAATGAGTTCGGTTCCAGATTTTGAGCTTTTGCTTCAGATGTTTCAGTTTTTGCTGGAACTGGTACATTTTGGCTCCCGCCGGTGGGTTGAACGATTTCCAGGCTTGATTTACCACTTCTCTGAATTTGGTATCTAAGAGCCAAAAGGCTTCGAAACGGAAGGGTATGTTGCTGCAGTTGCTTGGGCGGGACCAGTGGAGAAGAATGGGCCAGTGGTCCGAGCCTCCTTGAGGGATGATGGCTGCAATAAAGTCGCCTCCGAGGTGGATGGCATTATCAGAGATTAAAAACCGGTCTAATCGAGAGGCAATATAGTGAACTCCTTTACGCTTATTCGACCATGTATGTATACCATTGGAGGTAAATACATCCATTAGCCGGTTGTTGTGTATGAAGTGTTTGAAGCCGCTGCTGTCACTATCGAGCCTGGTGCGCCCCCCTTGCTTCTCGTCCATGGATTTTATTATGTTGAAATCACCTCCTCCTATCCATAAAGGGAAGCGTCTTTGTTCATTGAGGAGGGAGATTGTTTCCAAGAGGTTCAATTTTTGTTGAATTGATTGCGGGAAATACACATTGGTGAGGTGCCCGTGGATTTGGGTGCCAACGAGGTGGAAAGTTGCCTGTATGAGGTGCTGCATGGCGTGGAAATTATCCAGAGAGACGATCTGTGGGTTCCATAGAATGGACAGACCACCTGAAGCTCCTGATGCATCTACTGAGATTGAACTACTGCCCGCCCAGGCTTTATTGCTGAATCTATCTATTGTCGTGCTGCTGCATTTTGTTTCTTGAAGAAAGACTATTGCTGGTTTTTCTTGCATTATTAAATTTTTTATCATTCTGTGTTTCGAGGGACTGTTGAGTCCTCTTACATTCCATGAGATTAGCTTCATGGAGATTGCGCTTTAGGTTTGTAGAACTTGGTCAACTTGGGGAATTGCCCCGAGTTCATGAGTATTTCTCCCACTGCTATTGTTCTCTGTAAGTCTGTTTTTCTGCCTCGTTTCTTTGTTTCTTTAAGGATTTTCCTTCCATCCCATTGACTTCCTCCTTGGATGCCCAGGCTTTTATGATGCTGAACCCTTGTTAGGACTCCTTCAATTTTATCTATTTGCCAAGGAGGGATTAAGGTGTAGTCTTTTTGCTGACACGCTGTTTCCAATTTGGAGATATCAAGCTTGGAGATGTTGAACTCTTCTAGATCTACATCTTCGCGATCTTCCTCCATGTTATCAGAGGCTGTGATGTCTAGAATGGTGTCTTCCATTGCTTCTTCATGAAGGCTTAGGGCTAAGGCTGCATCAAGATCCATGTCTGTAACTTGTGTGGAGTCATTTAACAAAGATTTCCCTTTGGAAGAGTGTTGGAGACCAAGTTCTGAAGCAGAGGCAGCTTTTTTAGCAGAGGGAGGGTCAATACTTTTGGAAGGGGCCAGAACAGAGGATGAAGGGGTATTGACTTGATTGAGAATGAGCGGGGATGGGTGCAGAGAATCAAGGTTAGCGGCATTGGGGCTGGAATGAGGATCAAGAGAGTCTAAGGCAGAGAAGCGGTTATTGGGGGGCGCCTTAGAGGCTTGAGGCGGAAGCGGATTAGCTTGGTGTTTCCTTGCATGACGACGGCGATTGAGAATTTTTGTAAAGCCTTCTGGGTCAGTGGTGGTTTCATTGGGAGATGACTTGGGCTGCACATTTAATGGACAATCCCGGAAGAGGTGTCCATGTTTGTGACATTTCCTACAGCGAAAAGGAATATGTTCATAATCTAAAGGCTGCTTCCATTCATAGTCATCGTGAAAGAGACTTACCGTAGCTGCTAGGGTCTTGGTGAGGTGCATTTGAACGCAGATCCTGGCATATGAGGTATATTTGCGCGTCTTGGTTTCAGTTGCAACTTTGATGAAGGTCCCCAACTTGTTGCCTATGCCTTCCAATGTTTCTTCTCTCCAGTACTCTACTGGAAGGGAGTACATTCTGATCCAAACAGGGGCCCAGCTGAAATCCTCTTTGTCAGGATTGAATCGGGGCTTCCATTCCGTTAGATACAAGCCTGAAGAGTTGAAGAAGTACGGTCCTCCGTCAAATATTCTGGTTTTGTCTTCTAAGCAGTTAAAAATGGCTGTGAAGAAGCCTTTTGGACCAAGTTGTAGAGTCACTTGTCCTTTGGGATTCCATTTTGAAGCTATCCATCCTTGCAGGGCTCTTTCGGTGGGCCAGAAGCCCAAGAACTTTCCAATCAGTGCATGGTCCTGCATGAATTGGATTTCCTCATTGATGTGGTGGCTTGGCAGTTCGATCTTGATCGATTCTGCAGCCTTGGGAATGCAGGTTGCAGAGGTAACCTTGGGTTGAGCTGCTTTCGTTGTATTGGGCCTGCTATCGCTTGCATCTTCTTCGGTACTTTGATCTGGGTCCGGCTGTTCTTTTTGCATTCGTGTATTGTCTTTTGCTGATTCTAGGTCTGCATTTGCATGTTGCAGATTCTTTGTCGGTTTCGTCTTGTTGTTGTTGGGCGTTTCCAATGGAGGGGAGGCAGAGCGCTCCCCTCCTGCAGCTGCTGCCATAGGGTGGTCAGTGACCAGACCTGCAATGGCTTGCGCAGATGTTTCGTGCGGCGGCGCCTAGGGTTTGATGCGTTTTCCTGCTGTGAGTGCGTTGCAGAGTCATCGAAAAATCGCAGGTAAAGGACCAGGGGGATTATGTTACATCAAGGCTCACTCGTATGAGCAGAGAATTTAACACAAAGGCACAGATTACATTGTGAGGCAAGACAGGTGGAAAGTCTAGCAATTATATTTGAAATAATGAGAAATGGAAAGATTGTTTAGAAGGGTGAAAAGGGCATAAACACATGAATTCTTTTCAAAAGAAGAAGAACACAGAATGTGAAACTTTCCCACAAGCAGAGCACTAAACATGAATTATACCTTATCTTACTCACAAAATTTCATTGAAATGAATATGAATGAACTGTGAAACATAACGAAATACATATGAAACATAAAGAGAACACATTTGCTACACTCACACCACATGAATCTCATGAACCAGAGCTACTGCCTTTCATTAATTCTCTGTCAAAATATACAATGAAGAACTGAGTTTCTCTCCCACAGTCTCCCAGAAATTACAACCAACCAACCCTTTGCAAATGGTTTGCATACAATAAATATACTATGCCATGAGGAAATAGAACGACCAAGATTTGGGGAGTTTTTCGAATCATTACAAAGTGGAAGTGGAAAGCCAACCATTAGTTACAGGTGCAGCGTTACAAAAATGACAAATGGCTTGGGTGAATGCTCGCCTTCCTTTTCCACTTGGATAGAAGCTAACCTTTAGTGGAAATACTTTAAATTTTTCCTTAGGTGCCGAAAAAAGTGTAGTGTAGATGAGCAAGCCCACTTGGAGAAAGTCGCGAATCGAAATGTCGCGAAGCAGAAGTGATTTTGGCCTTTTTCTCTATATGCACCGCGCCAAAATCTATATGTGTTGTGTCACTTTGGAGGCGATTTTGGGGTACTTTCCAAAGTCCAAATGGTGCCCAAGTGTTCTTGTTGAAAAGCCCTGCCTATCTACTTTCCAACCCAAGTGGAATTTCGAAATTTGGTGCTCATTTGCCCCTCCAAAACTTCAACCTCCCAAGACTACTTCCTGTGTGTCAAAATAGGGGCAGAGGGGTCATTTTTTGAGTGTTTTTGACCTCCTGGGGACTCAAAACTTGCCCAAACTTCTTGGCCATGCACCAGAAGTCATGATTTTTCATGCTGAATCCAAAAATGAAAACCATTCTTGATTTGGAGCTCCCAATCCAAAAATGCTCCAAATTTCTTGAAATTTGGGCTGGAGCTTCTCTATGAAGTGTCATGCTGGGCCACCGAGGCTTCGGCCACGATTTGGAGCTGATCTTGCTCTTTTTGCCTCATTTGTCTTTTTGTTGCCTTCCTCAATTTCGCCTTCCATTTCCTTATCCGAGCCTTGGAACTCATATTGCGTGCCCTGTAATGATAAACCATATGCCTCAATAATGCTTTGTCCTTGTCGCTTTCGCCAACAGCTTCTCTAAGTGGATGTTGATCCTTTTCAGCCAAACCTCTCGATCAGCCTCTATCTCCTCCTGAATGGGTTTCCTCTCATTTAGGCTTCGTTGGGCAGCCTGTTGTTCTTCACGGATGTTTTTCCACCTCTATGACGCCTCCTGGGTGCATGTACCTTTGTTGGCGAATCACTGTGTGTCTCTTCTTCATGATCATATGACAGATCAGATGTCATGTCTGCTATATATGGACTATGCTTGGACTGCCCTTTGATGATGTATGAAACTATGTGTTGTTATGAACTCTGCCACCAAGGGAAACAATGCAAAAGGGACTGTTAGGAACGGGAATAATATGATGGGATTAGGGGTTATGGGGAGAGATTTTGTTTAGGGACATGTACGAGGGTTTGGGGATTTTATAAGGTAGGGTTTTGGGGTTTTCATTGACAAATGAGTGGAGGGGATAGGGAATATGGGTTTAGTAATGTTTCAGGGTAGGGAAAGATGGGAAAAATGGAATAGGGGGGAAGGGAACAATGGAAAGAAGGGGAAAAATGAAAGGTGAAAGGGAGGAGGAACCTTGGTATCAACACAACAAATTTGCAACCCTAGAGCAATGGCTTTGATGATTTCAAGTGGTAGGGTCTAGGTGTTTTTATTGCGACTATACACGGCCATAAACCACCATCATGTTCACAAAAACAATATGAGCAACCGAGATGTCGAGCCTACCTGTCAATTGGAAGGGATTCAAAGCGATTTGTTGCAAATTTGGAACAAAATCGGGCCTTTGTGGGTGTGCACGGCATCCTTTGTGTGCATCACGCCCATGTTAATTTAACACTGTGTGGTAGCTCCCAGTGTGCCTTACTCCCTCTGTGCGCTGCGCCTCTCTGTCTGTGCGCCACGCCTTGTGAAAACACCTCCAACCTCACTCAAAACGCGAGCTTGCTCTCTCAATCACCTTGAAATGCTTTCTCTCTATCCTTGGTGTCGAACAAGTTTTTAAACCTTGTGGAATGAAGAATTTTCAATTTGGAGGAATATTTCTATGAATTTCATGCCCTTTAGCCCTGAGCACCGCGCCTCCCATGTGTGTCGCATGAGTGTAAATTTACACTGGAAAATTTCTCCTTGTGCGCATTGCGCTCCCTCTGTGCACCATGCCTTTTCGCAGGGGCCGTTTTGAGGCCTTCCCGGTGTCCAAATTGGGTGTAGGATAGCTCGTTGGAAATATATTGGAGTCTAATTTCCAAATCAAGTAGAAGTTTTCAATTTGGAGTTCATTTTCCCTATCAAAAATCAAATCTCCCAAGACTGGTCAAAATGTGCCAAATGAGGCTGCCTCAAGGCAGAGTGTTGTTGCAGTGAACTTTGGAAGGTGTTACTCAACTCCAAATGGAGCTCATGATAGCTCATTGGAAAGATATTTGTGTCTAGTTATCATTTTACTCATCAAGCAAGTCATTTGGATAACCAAGCTAGGAGAAAAATTGGTTTTCCCAAGGTCACTTTAGAGGTGCACCAATTCTCCCGAGGCAATTGTATTTTTGACAGTTCTCTAAAACCATGATACCTGTGTAAAAAGTGAAGGAGGTTTTTCTTCCTTGGCATATGTTGGACAAACACCTCTCTCAGTTTTCCAAAATTCATATTTTCTTGCTCAGAAACATCATTTGAGTGAATTATTGAACCTTCCTCTGGCCTGCAAGTATTATTGAAGCACTTTGAGAACAACAATTTACAAACCCTAGACCTAATAACTCTTTGTTGACCAAGAGATTAGAACAGAACTATAAATGACCTTTAAAATGATTTGACAAACAGACCTAAACCAGCAGGATAAGGCATGAGGGGAAATGACTGACAAGACCCTTCCGTCAGATTATGGCATGCCCCTAGCAGAATGCAGCTGAGTGAATGGAGCGAGACTCCTACAAATGAAATGCGGAAAGAGTTTTGATCTCTGATGGAGGACTGACAAGACCGACTCTAACAGAGAGATTTGTGGAATAGCAGTATGACCACACTAGAGGAAGCCATGGATATTGGTGAGATGATTGCTGAAGAGGCCACGTAGGCCATGACGATAGGAGATGCCCCAGAAAGCGTCGAGATAGTTGCAGAAATCCCTAAATCATCACGCATGTCGAGGCCCAAGAAGACAAGAAGCCTATGGTACTAGTGCGTGTGTCCCCTAGAAACTCGCTACGAACTAAACTGACCATGGAAGAAAAGGAGAAAGTGGTTAATGTGGAAATCGATGAGGAGGAGGAAGAGCTTGAGGAAATCCTGGTCAAAGAGGAGGAGGACAAAGAAATGGATGAAGAAACCTAAGGTGTAGACCCTCTAACCAAGTTTCCCGCGTATGTTCCTCTGCAGAAAGGGAAAGCAATGGTGCCTAAGGACATAGATGAGAGAAAACGCTCTCTGCAGACTCCATTGCTCTGCGATGATATCATTTTTGAAGGAGCGCACTTAGGATGAGTGCCGACTCTAAAGTTTAAAGATTGGGATCTCACAGACCATGAGAAATTCCCACACTTGGCAACCATGCAACTCATGCAGCCAAAGAAAAACACCAAAGAAGGATTCATAGAGTTGGAGCCACACAAGTGGTTGCGCGAAGTAGAGAAAGCAGGGTTGTTAAACCTGCTCTGGGTGCTGTATTACCATCGCGCCCCAGTAACTATTTTGTCATCAGGCAGCTGCTCTACCTGGTGCATGATCGATGTTTGTGGCTAGAGGAGCCCATCCCCATCACGGACCACCTAATTCACAGAATTACCTGACTCCCTTGTAACAGGGAGGACCCAGCGGACATTTCGAAGGGTAAGAGTAACAACTTGGCCATCGTGGAGGCCATGAAGGAAAAATTCAAGCTGGAGAAAAAAAAGAGAGGGTATGCGATCTCCAGTATCAACAATAAGGTAGTCAAAGTTACCACCCAAATACTGGTTGGCAAGGTTATGCGAAAGTGTCGCATGGATGAGGTTCCTGTGCAAGTGATAACACTTGTCGCGCAGTGCACGGAGGGGGTCCAATTTAACCGGTTAGAGTACTTGTGCAATGAGATCCTGGAGAATTGTCGTGAGGCACAAGAATAGGGGAAGACCTTCCACTATGCATCACTTCTACTATCCATAGTGCTAGTGGCTTGGGAATTGCTTAAGCAAAGCCAGTTCCCCATAATTACACGGGATCTTCTGGAGGCAGCGAAGTATGCTTCACTGTGGGCCACAAAAAACACGCAGAGGATCTGAGGTAGTAAGATATTTTGGGTGTTCATGAAGATGAACATCAGAATTGGGATTAACCACAAGCCGCGGTTATCACCCACTCTCTATAATAGCTTACAAAGCTTCGTGGAGTTTAAGGCATACTTCCATCACATGTATATCAGGGCACGCAAGGACCCCGTGAAGAAGTGGAAGGAGCTCCCGTACCTGGCCATGGACAATTTCATATTCGTCGTACTTGAGTCATGGCCGCTGGAGTGGCACACTCCATCCATCTCCGCATTGGAAATGGAGAAGTCAATTGCACAAAGGAAGAAGGAAGAGGCAAAACTATGGATAGCACAGTTAGCAGAGAAGAGAAGAAAAGAGGCAGCATCGGCAAAGGCATAGGAGGCGCGGGACGCTGCAAAGGCAACAATAGAACATCAGAAGGAAACTGCAGAATAGCAACAGAAAGTAGAGAAGGAGTGTGAGGGCCATAAGTCACCGTCGCCTGAGGAAGAGCTTGAGACAGAGGAAGGTGGCATGAACCCACAAATAGCATCTACACAGTTGAAGCGCCAGTGCCTGAGAGAGCAGGTGGGGCTATGGAAGAAGTCAAAATCCTCCAAGACTTCTTTCGACCCGATCACCCTCACTGAGGGGGATCTGCATGACATAGGGGAGATGATGCATGAATTCACCACAGAGGCCCTCCTGTAGTTCACAGAGGAAAATCAGATGGCATTGGGGGCCCTCCAGGCATAGATATAGAAGTTGTAGGTGCGCACTCCTCAGGCTGGTACTTTGTCAACCAGCCTCGTACTAGGAACGGTCACAGCTAAGGAAATGATGCACGCCTGCATGACCAATACTATATTGCTGCTGGAGGGGGAACTAGTTACAATATCTTATAAAATCTTATTCAAAGATTCATTAAATGTACTGAGAATGTGAATCTATCAACAAAAACACATAATCACTTTCATGCATAAGAAAATAGGTATGCAAATAAGGAGCATGCATTTTCAAAGCACAGAGGGGGTTAAGATTCATTCAGGACTTTGTAGTGTACTCATGTGATTAAGAAAGGGAAGAAAAACCTCAAGGGTGCATTAATGCACTATGAAGAGGCGAAGTGTTGAGACTTTGGGCCTTTAGCCTTCATGGAGCGCTCACGCTCTCAAAGAGACAAAGAGGGCACAATGTCACACTCTGAAGAGTTGAAGCCTTGGGCCTTCAAGCCTTCAAGGTGCACTCATGTTCCTAGGGTAAGGAGAGTGCACTAGCACATGCTGAAGGGTTGAAGGACAAACATTCAAGCCTTTAGGGTGTGCTCCTGTGATCAAGAGGGGAGTAGTTCTTCGTGATGAAGGAGTGCGCTCAAGAGGGAAACTTGTTTTCTTCTAGGAAACGTTTTCATGGCTGATGGGGCTTCGGGTTCCAGAAGGTTTCTCTACCTGAGGAATGGCTCAAGGAAAAGTCTAATAGAAATATTTCATGATAGAAATGAGAATATGTTGTCAAACTCATGCTAAAAGTATGAAAGGTCAAGGAACATGCAGATTTTTAGCATGAGACATTATATTAACACTTATAGTAGCAAGATTGAACAAAACCCCCAGTAAATAAACTGAAAAAAAAGAAGAACTGATAGAAAGCAAAGAAAGATTGATAATAAAATCATGAAAGGCGATGAATAGATTCAACATGCAAAACTTACTTGGCAAGAAGATCGACGAAGATTTTCTTGATCCAAAACCATGCATCCAACCTAAATGAGAATGATTATGAGAATGAATGATTACTTGGGTTGATTTAAACAAAATTACATGAAAAATTGTCTCATGCATGATCACCACTTGTTGACAAGTGAATGATTTAGTGAAGGGAAGTTAAGTGGTCTCCTATTTTCTAGTAGTGCGCCCACATGAAATAAGGAAGCTCATGCATGCATTTAATAAGGGTGCATATCTTCATGTTGAAGGAGTGCACTCAAGGAGGGCGCATTGGAACATGTCAAAGAGACAAAGAGAAAACCTTCAGGCCTTTGGGGTGCACTCATGCACTCGAAGAGGGTGCACTTTCTTAGCATGGAGAAGTGTGCTCAAGGCGGGTGCACTTATTCAGCCTGAAGGAGTACGCTCCATGCAAGAGAAAGTCTTCACGATCTTGGAGGTTGCTTTTGCCTTTTCAAGTGATTTTTCTTGCTTTTTTTTGCTTTTGTGTGCTTTTCAAGTGTGTGCATGGTAAAAAGGCTAATTTCTAAGTCAAGAAAAGTTGTGAGTTCACCTAACCATGAACAAGATAACACAAGCACTTCTAAAGGTCAAGTTATAACACTTAGGAAATTTTAACTTAGGAATATGCGACACTAGGATAAAACATCATAATATCAAAACAAACAATGTGATGACATTAAGGGGTTTGAAACAACAGTTCATGTAGGATCCAAAGCTGACTTAGGAAAAACAATTGGAGGGTTGTTGTTGCAGCGATAACACTTGACGACTGGGAGAACCCCAACTTCTCTAAAATGGTGTCATTTAGGAAGAAAGTCTCAATTAGTGATTTACCATAGCTCACCATTCTTAATTGGTTAAATATATGTTCTTCCAAGTTTCCAACTGCTTGGTGTAACACATCATAAAGAAATCCATATCGTTATCTTGTCATGATAAGTATGGGTAATATAGCATGGTGAGTTACAGACAATCAGAGTATGAATTATACATCTTTGGCATTGCTCTACTGCCAGCAGGCCTGGATAGTACCCCAGTGGAGTCGCTTTAGGAACACAAACGTTTCTTCGCTGCCAATGAGCCTGGATAGTACCCCGACAAAGTCACTTGTTTCACCTCCCTGCACAAGAAGCCTTTCTCTTCCTTCACCTTTTATTTTTATTTCTTTTTTCATAGAACTGTGCACAGGAACTTATTTTTTTTCAACACGTGAAAGAGGTATCCTGGCTTATTGAGAGAAGAAGAGATTTCTCCTTCAAAGACATGTTTAAGACCTCTGATCCTTTGTTTTCTAAACAATTTCCCCTTACCTTACTCTACTCATATAGATAGGCAAGAACACACTATTCATCAATAGATAGGACCGAATGTAAGAATGATAATACTAAATGGATACAAGTATCATGGTTTACTTACAACTTCTCGATTGAACGATCATATTTTCCATCAAAAAATCACTGGCTTTAAAGATATGAACCAAAACAAAGAAGAGGGTAGAAGATAAGCCAAGGGTTGTGCATTACCACAACTTTCCTTTCACAAAAGATTATCCAAACCAACTCCAAGCTCAGAACTAACTTTATCTAACGAAAAATAAAACCAAAAGAATAGAATGGACAAATGAAAATGTAAAACGAAATGCATTACATCTAACTAAATGAAACATATCCTATCTCAAACTAAAGAGTACAAGGTCAGGTCATGTGAAATGAAATTTCCAATGTGGCCATAAAAGTTACTCATGACCTTTGGGTTGAAATATATGATAGTTTAAAACCAGAATGGAATACAATGCAGTGAAAAGCATAAACAATGCAAACATATGCACTGAAAAATAAATACAGGAAGTGCAATCACAATGGTGTAACACACTTGACTGTTCTATCAAACAAAAAGCTCGATAACAACAGTAACTACCAAGTTGATGACCATACAAGGCTCGATTACAAGCATGTAAGAATAGGACATGAGAAATGGGTCCGAACCGATAGTAGTCTTCAAGGGACTCCGCAATAGGACCATGCAAACAACCTTTATGGAAATCTTGATAAGAAATACTGACCAAAGGCAAATTCATATCAAAAACAAAATTAGCAGGTTAACCACAATTCGTGTTTTCATGCAAGTTAAAATATCCAATGGATGATGTAGAAGGTAAGCCAGATTAAGATATTTTACACTCATTAAAATCACTCTTCGTTTCCACATTACAAATCAAATATTTGCTTGAGATGGGATGTATTGATTGAATATCAATAGTCACATTAAAATTTCTCCCTTGATGGTTTAAAAATTTAACATGTAGAAAATGAGGATCCCTCAAGAGATAATCAACATCCCACGAGATGACATTAGCAACAAGATCATGCAAGAAAATATTAAAATGATAGAAATTACAAATATCGTCCAGGTGACAGGATAATGACATAACCAATAACATAGGTTGAAGTGTCCTACTCACCTAACTTAACTTTGAATTATGAGAAAACATGCTCAGCTACTTATATAAACACGAGTCATTATTCAAATAATGAGATTTCAAACTTGAATGAGTGTCATCAGATAGATTTTTGATATTACCACAAAAATACTCAATAATAAGCATGTTTTCATCAAAAGGAGACATACCAAAAATAAAATCTTTGATAATCGCATCAAACTCCATTTGAAACTTCTCCAGATCTGAATCTTCTTGTGGGAATAAAGATTCATCCATGAAAATTAACAAATCATCACGATACAATTCAAAATAAAGGAAATAGTTAGGGTCATGGTTGTCCAAGGATTCAACTTGGTTAACGGGTTAAGAATTGACATGAGAAATATCAAGATCCAAAGATGAATGATTAATAGGATTAGACGAATCATCATCAAGAGAAATATGTGAAATAAAAATCAGCTCTTCATATGCATTTAGTCTTCCGCTTCAGTGATTAATTTATATCCAATGTATGGAACATCAAAAGGAGGGGGGAAAGGAATGAAAGGAACATCCAGTTCTTCTTTAGGATGTCATAATTCTTTGCAAATAGAAGAACATGATGACTTGGATTCAAAATATTTTCTTGACATCCTAACTAAGGAATGAAATTTTTCATCTAAGAAATGCCAGTCTATATCCTCTTTTGGAAATTCATAGCAAAGATGAAGGGATTAGTCAACACAATGTTCAAGAGATTCATTTGATTTTATTCTAAGCTAATTGATTTCATTAAGAACATATTGATATCCATATTTATCAAAAACGTGATGAATCTCATTAGCCAAATGATTAAAAGTTGAGATAGAAGCAGTGGGTAAAGAATAACACAATTTCTTGGCACGACCATCCAAGGTAAGGGTAAAGAACCTTGCAAGGATTTCTTTGGAATGAACACCACTTGAAAAAAAAAAATTAAAATTCAATCACGTAATCAAGGATGGTCGTTGTACCCTTTCCATAAAATTTCAAATGTCATAAGTCATGTAAAAAATTTGTGGGGATTGAAATATCCAAAGCCTTAGAAAAACACCTCAGGATTATGGTCTAGGATAAGTCATGTAAAAAATTCGTGGGGATTGAAATATCCAAAGCCTCAGAAAAACACCTCAGGATTATGATCTAGGATGAAGCCATTAAAGGTAAGAGATTAGCACTAAACATTTTGATGGTGTTGGATGTCGCCAACATGTAAGGGGATCTCCCCGATGTGAAGTTCCAACTAGACCTCACAATGTTTGGTGTAGGAGTCCCATCCGGCTATACGGTCCAGATACATTTGGAAAGGCCTCAAAGATATGTCTTGGTTACAATCACACACAATATATCACAACACCTCTTTGGGAAGCAAGTATGTAAGCTTTGTGAGACACCCAATGTAAGTTGCATGAGGGAATTTCCACAAATGGTGAATGAAAATGAGCCTCTGATTAGAAAATTAATAGTACTATCCTTAAGGGGGGAACCAGGGATAAAGAGAAAGGCTTGTTGATTACTTGTAGATTAGTCCACATAATAAACAACAATCATGAAATCATAACAACACTTATTCAATAATAGTCACATCCAATCAACAAATTAGTTCATTAAACTTAGTATGTAATTAAAGCAACATATACCACAAACATAACAATAATAGTCCTACTATATGTACGATACATGTATGAAGAAGTGCTAGCTCATAGAGATTCCAATTATGAATGAAAGGTCCCAAGTACACTATTAAATGAACGAAACACTATATCCAGTAGTGGAACATGAAGCCACAACTAGCTTCTCCAAATAATGATCTATCTCTTATGCACTACAAGAGAAGCCAAGGCAAGACTCCCATAATCCAAGCGCTTAGCTTGAGTTATGAGGAGCCATTTATGACTAATGAGAATGAAATTTGAGCTTGCTCATGACTCTTTAACTTTTGTGGCTATTCATATTCTTTACATAACTCTTTAAATTCCATATGTGGATTTTCACATTCCACATTTTTCGTTTGGACTTCATTACACAACATTTATTACGAAAGAAAAATTACATATGACATAGTGGCCTAATAAGAAAAACTGAAAATATGAAAAAGTCTTATCAAATAGGCAATTCATTTGCTTCCTCATGGAGCTCATTGTGATGTATGTGTACCATGCTTTGAAATTTGTTGAGATGAATTTGACATGAACTAGAAAATCCCCTATATAATGCATCTTCACTTGCAGTGCGTTCATCAATATAGTCTTGGAGCTCGATTGTAAATTATTCCATAGCCATGAGAGTTTCATATGAGCTTTGACTAGTTCAATGACATATTGCAGAATAATGTATTTGGTAATCTCCGAGACTTCCTATTCTAATGTTTTCTTTATCTATTCGATATATTTTTTGATCTCCTAGAAGATGATTTCCTTGCCTCTTATTTCTTCAAGTGATATTATTGCGAGCATCCCATGTTTTTGTGTTAGAGACTCCAAACCATTGTGCAATCGATTATAAGAAATAATAGTCATAATCGATTGTTCTCCAAGACACATGTAGTTCTAATGGTGGAGTATTAGTTGAACTTTATCCATCTATGAAAAAATCCTATATTTATTTTCCAAATTTTGCAAAGCATTTGGGTACTTGGTATCCCATTATTGAAGTTGGTCAATTGCTCCGACTTCCACTTTCAGGAGTTTTACCATTTCTTGTTCTTTCTTATGAAAATCAATGAGAGGAGCCACCAGTTGTTGTAGAACTGCAATCTCATCATATAATCATGCCATTTTTTCCTCCATTGGCCCTAGCCCCTCCTACATGGATGAATTTCATTTTACGATGTTATAACTATGTGAATATAACCGTTGATTCTCTGCCACAAGGTGATCTGCCTGTTGCTATGAAACCATTTATTTCCTCAATCTAGTATTATCACTCAATAGATATTTATATTTTTCCTACATTGTTGTAGCGAAAGCAACATTTTTCGCCATGATTTCCCTATGATTCCTTATGATATCTACATTTATCATCTTTTCCTGTAGATACAGAGACTAGGTTTTGAGGATCATTCGAGAAGTGCCTTCATCTTTACTACACGATCCTCTTCTTATTCTAATCAAACATGATACTACACACATGCATGAATCTATCTGTAGGTAGAGGAGTGATTATCATTTCTCCAAATGGAATATGATGACTTGTGAGATGAGGTTCTTCAGAGGAACTTGGTTCATCATCCATTAGTTGGATGGTATCTTCTTCCTCCAACTCTTCCTCTATCTCCTATGTCCATTATTATCCCTGCGGTCTCTGAGTTGCTTATTCCTCTTGGGAAAACATTTTTTATTCCTCTTCTATTCTTATCCTTTCATCTTTTTCTTCCTTTTGCTTCCTAAGAAACTCATCCTACTTCCTCTTCTCCTCTTCTTCTGCTTCTCTCATGTCCTGTTCTGCTTGAGTATCTCCTATGTTCAAAGGATTAGCTTTCCATTTCCTGTTGCTTTCTGCTATTGAATCATACTTTATCCTTTTGCTAGGAACTACACTCTTTACTTGAGGGGTTATCTATTCTTCCTATCGGATCTGCACATCTGGAGCTAGTGGATCTTGAGGTAAAATGGTTTCCATCCCTAGACGTTTCTTTTTTATTGCCTTGTACCATTTCTTCACATTTTCATCTTCTCTTGTAGTTATCAAAGAATACCCAAAATTGAAACTGATCCTTTCACAATGTTTCCTACACACTCTCCTAGGATCATATCCATGAAAATCCTTAATTTTGAAGTGCAAGTGATCCAACTCTTGTATTTTTTAAGTTGTCTCATTGTGTCTCTTTAACTCATACAACCTGATCCTCCAAG
Organism: Pinus taeda; assembly: GCA_000404065.3. Classification (NCBI taxonomy): domain Eukaryota; kingdom Viridiplantae; phylum Streptophyta; class Pinopsida; order Pinales; family Pinaceae; genus Pinus; species Pinus taeda. The sequence continues at coordinate 22,004 of APFE030837976.1, read as the reverse complement.
GAAAGGTGGGCCAAAGGGAATTATTTCTCTTGTGAAGGACTCCTGACAATCACTTGTCAAATTGATATGCTACTTCCTGCATGATCATCTTATTGGTCACATATTGTGGCATGAGATGAGGGGACAACTGACATCCAAAAAAATGAATATATGTGCCCTCGGGTGTTGCAAACCAATCTGTGATATCTTGTTGTGACTCCTTCACCTGATTATTCATGTAAGGAGGATCAATATCGAATATCATGTGGAATATAATTGTAAAGAAGTGATCAACCAATCTATCATATGCGCCTTTGAAGATTGATTATGACAACACTCTGCAGTGGAAGTAAACTGGGAACTTGTTCTCTGGGGTCCAGTTCCAGTACAGTGCTGGGAAAGCAATCTACACACATATTTCATCTAAAATAAATGCATACATATATAATTATAATAGTTGATTCACCCTCAAAGATGTTTTTTCCTACCCCACATGACACTGCAACTCAAATGACAATATATTTTCCCAGTTGAAAGTTTTACCCTGGGTAACCACCATATTGAGAATATATATGCAATTTTCCTCAAACACCTCAACACTCTTCCGCCCATGAAACCGACAAAACATGATAATAAGATATTGATATACATCTCTGAGAATCCATGTTGGATAAACTTCAGATGGGTGGTAGCGAAACTTAGTAGGCTCTCGACACCATTATTTGATGATATCGCTTATGTCCAGATCAACCCACCTAATGTAGAAGTCATTATTTGCATATTTTGTAAGAATAAGCATCTTATAGTAGGTCTACATGTCTTCTCCATAATAGTTAGTGAGTTGACTGCAAGTCTCACTGCAAATCACAAGATGAGAGTCATCCATATGTGTGATGATCTACTCAATCACTTTTGCATATGGGATGAATGGGAATGTGAATGTGATCGTATGCATCCTAGAATCCTTGATATTGATATACACTTCCAAGTCCTCCAAGTTCTCAAGAAAATTTTTCTGCATGAATGTGTCTTTTATGTTGCTCCAAGTGACCTCAATAAACTTATCAATGAAGCACTATGTGTGTGCATACATGGGAATAGTTTTCTTGTTAAATTCAACTACTTCCTTAGTGCTTGCCTTTGAAATGACTTTGAAGGCCACTTTACGGGGAGGCATGGCTCCAATAGATGATGAAAGGATGAAAATACTTGTAGCATGAACACCTATTTGTGGAAGCACACTCATGATGACAATAATAGCTCTGTGAAATATCCTAACTATTGCAGCAATATCTTAGCAAATTATATTCAAAGAGCCATTAAATGTACTGAGAATGTAAATCTATCAACAACAACACATAATCACTTGCATGCATAATAAAATAGGAAAGCAAACAAGGAGGGTGAATTTTCAAATCAAGAAGTGGACCAAGGGTCATTTAGGGCTTTGTAGTATGCTCATGTGCTCAAGCAAGGGAAGAAAAACCTCAAGGGTGCACTTTTGCACTTCGAAGAGGTGAAGGGTTGAGTCCTCGAGCCTTCATGACTTCATGACTTCATGGTGTTCTCATGCGCTAAAAGGGACAAAGAGGGCACACTGACACACTTTGAAGAGATGAAGGGATCAATCCTCAAGCCTTCATGCCTTTAAGGTGTACTCATGTTCTCAAGGGAAAGGAGGGTTCATTGACGCATGCCAAAGGGATGAAGAACAAACATTCAAGCCTTCAGGGAGATCTCATGCGCTCAAGGAGGGGTGAATTTCTTTGTGATGAAGAAGTGTGATTAAGAGGGAACTTGTCATATTTTGGGCAGAGTTTTCAGAGGTCATGTGGCTTTGGGTTCTAGAAGTGCACTCTACTTAAGGAATGGCTCAAGGATAAGTCTAACAACAAGATTTCATGACATAAATGAGAAGAATAAAGATCTACGAGCTTTTATATACGTTGTCACACTCATGGTGAGAATATGAAAGGTTAAGGAACATGCACAGTTTTAACATGCGACAGTAGATTAACACTTGTATAAGTAAGATTGAACAAAAGGATAGTAAATAAACTAAAACATAAAGAAATGCCAACAAGGAAAGCAAGGTCGATAGTAAAATGATGAAAGGAAATGAATAAATTCAACATGCAAAACTTACTTGGAAAGAGGATCAACGAATATGCTCTTGATCCACAGTTGTGAGCCCAACCCAGATTAGAATTAATATGAGAATGAATTATTAGATGGGTTGATTTAAACAAAATTACATGCAAAATTGTCTCATGCATGATCGCCACTTGTCAACAAGTGAATGAGTTAGTTAAGGGAAGTTAAGCGGGCTCCTATTTTCTAGGAGTGTGCCCAAATGAAACATGGAAGCTCATGAATACATTCAAGAAGGGTGCATGCCTTCATGCCGAAGGATTGTGCTCAAGGAGGGTGCACTGGTGTATCTCGAAGAGATGAAGAGAAAACCTCCGGACCTTTGGGGTGCGCTCATGCGCTCCAAGAGAATGCACTTTCTTAGCATGAAGGAGTGCACTCAAGGCATTAGAGGAATTTTGAGGTTTGAAATGGGCCTCCTAAGGAAATTATAAAATAATTGTGGAATAATAAATTAATATTAGATTACATCATCAAATTTTAGAGAGAAGAAATAAAAAATAAATAAAAACTATTTTTTCAACTTGTATTTTAAACTTATCTCCCTATGGGTTTACTCAAATTTCAAGTAGGAACACTCATTGGATTCATAATTTTATTCCTCATCCAAGGAGTACCCATGTTGCATACTTTTGATGTACCCTGCTACACAAAAAATGAGAAATACATGAAAAAGGTGATTGCAATCACGTATTTTCATGTATTTCTCATTTTTTATGTAGCGAGGTCCATTAAAAGTATCCAACATGGGTACTCTTTGGATGAGGAATTAAATTGTGCATCCAACAAGTGCTCCCACTTGAAATTTGAGAAAAAATTAGGGAGATAGTTGAAAAAGTAGTTTTATTATTTTATTATTTTTAATCTTTTTACCTTTTTACTCCAAAAATGGTGAATCATCCCCCATGGTTGACATAATCATCTTGAATCCTAATTGTTCTTATAAATTTTATTTTGGTTGTACTTTTTTCTTGGGGGGCCCATTTTAGACCTCAAAATTCCTCTAATGGAGGGCACATTTCTTCATCCTGAAGGAATGCGCTCCACACAAGAGCAAGTCTTAGTGATGTTGGAGTGTGCTTTTTCCTTTGCAATTGCTTTTTCTTGTTTTTTTGGCTTTTGTGTTCTTTTTGAGTGATTTTCAAGTGTGTGCATGGAGAAAAGGCTAATTTTTGGGTCAAGAAAATTTGTGAGTTCACCTAACCATGAATAAGAAAACACAAGTGCTTCTAAAGGTTAAGTGGCGACACTTAGGACATTGAATTAGGAGGATGCAACAATAGGAGAAACATCAGAATAAAAAAACAAACAATGTGACGACACCAAGGGGCTTGAAACGACAATTCATGTAGGCTCCAAAATTAACTTAAGAAAAATATTTTGAGGGTCATTGTCGCAGCAACAACAGGACACTACGAGAAAACTAGGTATCAAAGCTTGACTTTTCTCCAAGATGCAATATTATTTTTTTTCAATTACTTGTCCTTTATGGAACATATCAAAAAAGTACTCTATTTTTTTCTCCATTTATATAATGACCATAGATTTGCACTTGTGTATCCTTATTTAAAAGTTTTAGATATACCTTCTTCTTGCATTTGTGATCTTGACCAAGGTCTTTCATCTGAGCCATATGATGTCCATGACTAGTTTTGTGAGCCTCATGTGATAAAGGTTGATATTACACCTCATGTACATAATATTATGCCATCCAAGATTCAAGAGAGATATAAACCCTTAAGATTTCCAAATACCTTCCATGGTTTACCTCCAAAGAATTACAAATATCTTCCCGGGTTTGATGGGAAACTTGACAACCTTATAGCAGAAAAACACATTGAGGCCTTTGAGAATTTCACATACCTTTTCAAAGTTGAGCATGATGATGTTTATATGACATATTTTTCTCAACCGTTGCAAGGGGATGCTAAGGAGTGGTTTAGGCATTTGGAGCTTGAATCAGTCATTTCATGGGAGGAGTTGAGTGATAGTTTTATGAAATTTTGGGTCAAGAGGAAATCCATGGATCAACATCTTTAAAAGTTTCATGTCATAAATAAACAGGGGGATGAAATTGTCTCTATGTTCACCATGAAATTTTTCAGTTTTTATCATAAGATGCCTAGAGGCTTTCAACCTTCTCAAAATGAAACCATGTTGCATTATGCAACAAAATTTCATTCAAATTTGTTTTTCCTTCTCATGTGGAGGAGGTCTATGACCTTGCAACAAAGTTTCATTTATGCTCAAGAAATAGATGACAATCTTCAAGCATGTGCAAAGCTCTCACATCAGGTTTTGGATGAAGATTTAGGTGCAGATGAAAAAGAGAATGAGCATGTTCAAGAGAGACTTGATCTGAATCTTGATCCATTTCATTATGAGCAAAGGATTGATAATATCATGCATTTTATTGAAAATCTCAATGATGATTTTTTTGCAAAGAGTAAAGATAGATCAACTTGTTGAAGAGAAAGTTGTTGTCTCAAATTTTATTGTTGATAGCATTCAAGAGGCTTTTGATTTACCTATGTATAATGATGAATTTCATGAACAAACAATTATATTTCCTTCATCAAGAAATGCTCATTTTCAGTAGTCTAATTAGAGCACTCAACCTATATATCACAGTTACAACATTGAACATAAAGAGAGTGATCAGTTAGCTGAAAGTGATTCTTTGCCTTTGTGCTTTTCTTCATTCAAGTTGTTGAAAGAGAAATATGAAATCATAGATAAAGTGGAGGAAGTTGCGCTGATGCAAAGTCATATAGGATTTTGGAACAAACCGACAATTTTATGAATCAACAATGACCACCTCCTTATTTTCAAGATCCTATAACTTCATACATGGAAAGTTTTATTAGATCAAATTTGCAGCCATTAACTTATGAGGATTTCAAAAATGATGATTGTAAGGATATTGATTTTCAAAATAAACAAGAGATATTTTCTTTATAAGAAAGTATTCCATTGTAGTAGTTTCATGAAAAATTTCATCCCTCTCATGACATCCAACATATTGAAATTCATGAAAGAGAAAGTGAAGTTGAAGGGATTATACATCTAAGTAACAAACATTTACATTATTTTGAGATCAATTTTCATCCTTTTGAAGACCCCATTACAACATGTTTGGATTATATAAGTAGACCTAATTTTTTCAGATCATGTCAAAGTTGAATTTGGTTCCAAATGTTCCAATGAGTTGTCATATTATTTTCAAGATTTTGTTTTTCTAAACCATATTCAAGGCTTTTAGTTAGTCAAGTTACTGCATGAATGGACACTTTGGAAGTCTGCCTACATGTGAGAAAAGAAAAAATTCTTTAGGTTAGAGTAGGAGTTCTTGTGAATAAGCTCATAGTTTCAAACATATTTTCAGCATTCAATAGTTTGCAATTTGATTTTCAGTGTGATTTTTTTCAGCAACAATATGTCTAGTTTGTAGCACAATTTGGTTTTCAGTTTGAAGATTGAAACATGTTGCAGAAAGAAGTTTGGAATAACCCAATGGATTAGGCACTTGGTCTACATGTCCATTGTTGCTTCATAGGGAGGACAACATCCCAATTGGAGCCAAATGTTATCACATACAAAAAAATGATTTTTTTTTAATAATTTGAGTCCAAATTGCATGTAAAAGGTCAATGTGCTCTCGAGATTAAGAAGGCTAATCATTAAAATGCAGTAAATGTTCTCGGGCTCCTGCAAGGTTTCATTAAAAAATACTTAGCCTTTCGGCCTAATCTCCAAGACGTTTTTACAAACCAAATTTGTGCTTTACAACAAAGCACAAGTCAAGACAACAAAACTTCAAACCCCAATGCCAAATTCAAGTGCCAAGCTCACAGCTGAAGAGTAGAGTATAAAATGAATAACACTCGAGCGAAAGAATTTAAACGGTAATTAGGATTATAAATTAATTAATTCTATATCTTTGCATACATGTGGGATTAAAGCCATGGAAAAAGTAACAAAAAATATAAAACAATGCCTGTCCAAACTCTATGCACCTAAATCATAGTGCCAAATGGCAATAACAAATTTCTTTTTCAACGGGAGACCACTCGTGCCTAAAATTATCTTCATCTAATCTTTCTTCTTAATGACACAAAGCCTTCAAACTATAAGCCATGTGTCAAGGGATATGTCACCAGTGTGTAAGGAATTGTGTACAATTTTTTAGGAGGATACCAGAGATAAGGCATTCAACCATTGGTTAACCTGTTGATTCCAATAGTTAGTAGATACATTGAAGCAAGATTTGCGTGGAATTTGTATGGGAAGCCTTCGCGTAAAGCAACATATAACAACGCACATGTCTTTTGAGATAAGCAATTGCCTCCAAAGCATGGTACAACTCATTATAATCCAATCTGTTGAAGTCACCTTGTTTGAAATAATAATGCATGCTATACAAAAGCAACAAAACAATTGGATTATTTTCCTTCTTCTTTACTTGGAGTTTTCCCACAATCCTTTTTTTTTTACTTGGGGTACTATTTAATATGAAAAATAGTTGATTATTTGATGATAGATTTATGAGTAGTTTGGTTGAAATTTCTTGTGAAAGAAATTCTCAAGGGAAAGACAAAAGTTGCTGAAGACAACCTTTTGAAAACCCTTGGAGTTGATTTGAACACAATTTTTATTCAATTTCAGGAAGAAGGGAGAGCCTCGTTACTGTATGTTGAGGTAGATTTTACAAGACACAATTGATAAAAAGGAAGTAATTATTAATGTGCAGGAAATTGGTATTTAACAAGGTTTCATGTGATTAATCCAAAACATTGATATATACATTATGGATCACAAAAGTCTTAGATATAACAAGGCTTCATGTGTTCTTGAAACTAGTTCTAGTTGGGTTGATTGGTTGGATCCTTTTAAATTTTTGAGTTACAACAAAATATTTCCAATCGAAGTATTCACTGAGCCTTTCAATGATCCTATTTTTATACATTTTGTTGATTATATGTGCTATATTTTAATAAGACAAAGCTTCCTAATCCAATGAAGGTAGACGAGGTGTTGTACAATCATTTATATCCATTGGAAAACTTTTTTCATAATTTGGCAATAAAATATTCCTACACATCCCAAAGGTAGCTTGAACGCAACAATTGAGCATTTTTAGGCATAATATCATTAAAGGATTAAAATTGAATATTTTTAGGTACATATCAACAATGAGATGTTCAGATCAAGATTCAATGGTTAGTTAGATATTTCAAGGTAGGAATAATCAAATTTCCAATTATTTCCATATTTGAAGGCACATGATTTTAGAAAGCTTGGAAGTTGTTTGAAATAGTTCTTTTCTCAGTTTTATGGATAAGTCAGTTTCCTACTAGTAACAACTTCTTATGTAATTTCTATTTATTTGAGCATTTTGTAATGGGAGAGGGTGGGATTTTGAAAATATATAGATTGTTATTATGTATATTTTTATCTAATATTAATCAAAGAAATTCAATCAAATGTACTTGGCTCATTACTCCAAAGGTTTATGTTATGATGTTTTCACATTCTGTCTCTTAGTTTGTTTGTTTCTTGTTGACTATTTGATATTTTGTATTTCCTTAGTATTTGAATGGATGTATAATGGAATTGGAATTCATCTTGTGATGTTTTGATTCATCAAAATAGAATTCATCTTTGATACTTTACTTTATCGCATTGAGATATTTCTCCATGTCTTTCTAAAATTATTACAAAATTCGTTGTTGATAGTGTTATGTTTTAATTGAAATGTTATTTCTTCCAATCACCATATTGCAACAATTTTGGGTCTATCGGAATAACATATATCTTGCCTTTGGAAAGTAATGTCTCATAAAACCATTCTTGAATACTTCTTATTGATATTTCACCCCTGACTCCATGCTTAATTGTTTACACTTTGTTCAATCCAATCAAACCCCCACAATTTTGATTTAACAAAATACCTAGCCAATGTACTAATTGAATAACCAGTTCTTGTGGTGACATTGAGTGACTAAGTTATAAGAGGGAACATTCTCTGGATTGGATGGGATATTTTTTGATCTCAATGAATGGTTCAATGTTAGCTCTCAGTTTTTCTTTCACAACCAGGAAAATTACTGAGTGATAACATTTTGGCATCGTTGTCAAGGAGGTGAAGGCTTCAAGAAAATTACCCTGAAGAACAACAATGTTTCAGATCTAATTGTTGATGGTGAACAAGTATCAAACATAATAAGGCTCTGCATTATTCATCTGTCGACTCCAATCAAGCTATTCAAATCAAATTCAAAGACTCCATTGGAGGATGAGCCTTATTGAAAGAGACATAAAAAAAACTACGGGAAAGTCGAGTATCAAATCTTGAGTTTGCTCCAAGATGCAATATTATTTTTTGTCAATTACTTGTTGTCCTTTCAGGAACATATAAAAAAAATATCCCATTTCTTTCTCAATTTAAATAATGACCATATATCTACACTTGTTTATCCTTCTTATAAAACATTGGATATACCTTCTTGCATGTTGATCTTGTCCAAGGTATTTCATCCGAGCCATATGATGTCCATGAATAGTCTTGTGAGCCTCATGTAATCAAGGTTGATATTTCACCTCATGTGCATAATATTATGCCCTACAATATTCAAGAGAGATATAGGCCCTTAATATTACCAAATACCTTCCATAATTTACCTCCAAAGCATTACAGATACCTTCCCAAGTTTGATGGGGAACTTTCCATCCTTATAGCTGAAAAACTCATCCAAGCCTTTGAGCATTTCATAGAGATTTTCGAAGTTGAACATGATGATGTTTACATGAGAGATTTTTCTCAATCATTGCAAGGGCATGCTAAGGAGTGGTTTAGGAATTTGGAGCATGAATCAGTTGGTTCATCAGAGGATCTGAGAGATATCTTTCTGAAATTTTAGGGAGAGAGGAAATCCAAGGATCAACATCTTTCAGAGTTTTGTGTAATAAAGAAACAAAGAGATGAAATTATGTTTATGTTCAATAGTAATTTTTTTAGTTTTTATCATAAGATTCATAAAGACATTCAATCTTCTCAAGATACAACCATGCTGCGTTATACAAAAACATTTCATTCAGATTTATTTTTCCTTCTCATGGAGAGGGGGTACGTGACCTTGTAGCAAATGTTCATTGATGCTCAGGAAATAGACGACAATCTTCAAGCATGTGCAAAGCCCTTAGATTAGGTTTTGGCTGAAGATTTAGGTGTATATTAACAATAGAATGAACGTGTTCAAGAGAGACTTGAGCTAAATCCTGATCCATTTCATTATGAGTAGAGGATTGATAATATCATTCATTTTATTGAAAATCTCAATGATAATGTTTTTGTAGAGGGTAAAGATCAGATTGTTGAAAAAAAAGATGATGTCTCAAATTTTATTAATGATAATATTCAAGAGGTTTTTTATTTACCTATGTATAATGATGACTTTCATGAACAACCAATTGTATTTCCTTCATCAAGAAATGTTCATTTTCAGCAATCTAATCAAAGCACTTAACCTATATATCATAGTTACAACATTGAACATAAAGAGAGTGATCAATTCGCTGAAGGTGATTATTTTCCTTTGTGATTTTCTTCATTCAAGTTGTTGAAAGAGAAATTTGATATCATAGATGAAGCAGAGGAAGTTGGGTTGATGCAAAGTAATATAGGATTTTTCAAACAAACTTACAATATTATGAATCAACATCGACCTTCTCATTATTTTTATGATATGATAGCTTCAT